>SNQJ01S0298209.1:0-10463 GCA_010110895.2 Picea sitchensis
GATTTCAATATGATATTTCAGTTTAACATTCGTGGGAGGGGAAAAGGTCGAGGTTGCCTTAGCCAATGCGTCAGCATGTAGATTCTCTGTGCGAGGAATAAAATGGATTTTTATAGATGAGAAAAAATTCTCCATTAAATCCCAAGCACAATTTCTATATGTTCTCAATCTGGGATGTTTGGCTAGGTATTGTCGGTTTACTTGTTTTACTATCAATTCAGCGTCACCGTAAACCTCCAAGCTTTTTATATTTAACTTCTTTGCAGCCTCTAAACCTAAGACTAATGCTTCATACTCGCATACGTTATTGGTATAATCTATGTCCCACTGCAAGCGATATGAGAAGGGAACGGTAAACCTACCTTCTGGTGCTACCAAAAGTATGCCAGCACCAGCCCCTTCAGAAGATGAAGCTCCATCGAAGTACATCTTCCAGATACCATTTTTGCATAGCTCTTCTGTCAAGGGGCTAAGCTCTTCCTTCTTCATATCAAGTTCTTTTGGACACCCCTCTAAACCATCATCAAATGACAATATGCAATTTCCCAGATCTTGGTCTGCAACGTAAATGGGAAAGTTATTTGGATTCTGGGGATCACTGACAGTATATGCTAATCTCGTTTCTAGGTACAAACGAGTAAACTGACCACCAAAAATTAGGATTGTAGCATATGACATGTCCAATTGTAGAGAACCCCCCAACTTGGCTCCCCATGATCTGGATAATAACATACCATATTTGGGTGGAATATCTGCAATAACCACATCCATGAGGATACTCTTGACTGGGACTTGGGCCAGGGTAACTACCAGATCTTTTATCATTCCCATACATTTAACCTTTCTTGAATCGAACGAGTATAGGTCTCCATAGGGTCTAGTGATCTGGAGCCCCAGCCTCTCCATTATAGTTTTGGGCATAACATTATGTGAAGCCCCGGAGTCTAACATGCAGTTATGCAGTAACTGTTCATGTATATTCAGGGTGATATAGAAAGGAGCGAAGTTGTCTTTAAATCCCTCAAAATGAGGACCAAAGGTGATGTTAGGTCTGTCATCTTCTAGGTTGATAACGTCGGAGTGACTTTCTGGCTCATAAACACCCATCACTTTGGCAATTTGCTTCCGATAAGTGGCTTTTTTTGCTAATTCTACCAAAGGAATCGGTATTTTAATTTTATTTAATTCGTTTTCAAAATTGTAAGATGTATTGGCCTTGTTCGTTTCTTTGGTTAAGACTTCCGAGATTTTTTCTTCCGACTTGTTTGTCCGGATCGCTTTATCATTCGTGACCTTAGTCGAAGATGTAACTTTATCTATCAGTCCTGTTTCCTTTGTTTGGTTTTCAGCCTTTTTTACCTCAGACTGCTGAGTCTTTGTCATATTGACTTTATTGCTGGGTAACAATGTCTCTTCCAAAAGAGGTTCATGAGGTTGACCCTTCTGCAGGATTTTCTTAGGTTTGTCAGTTGAGGTGGGCTTATTTTTAGATCTCAGATTATATCTGGGTTGAAAATCAGCTGCTATCATTTTTGTTTCTGGTTGAGATATGCAGAGGTCAGTATGATCACCTTCTTCTTCTTCATTAGACGGTTGAGGAGTATTTAAGGATTTCTCATAGTCTTCCCTAGTCAGAAATGGTTGTGAACACTCATCACCGAAACATGCAACTTCATCTTCCGAATCTCCGAAATCTTGGAGGTCACTTGCTCCTATAAAATTTTCATTTTTTAGTGGAGCTTGTATTTTTTGATCTTCATTCTTTATTTGCCTCTGTTGATTTTGGGGATTTGGGTTTCTCCTGAAGTCCCTTTTGTTAGAAGAATCATATTTAGCGTGATCCAACTCCATCCTAGAGATTTTGTTAGACAGATCTTTGATTATTCGGGCCATATCGTCTACCTTGTCGTCAATGTATCTATTTGACCTGGAAGGACCCGCTGGTTCCCTATAGCGTCTGTTATCATGGTTAGTTGTTTCTACTTTAGCCTTTAACTTACCCGAAGCCATCATATTAGATTCTATTTCGACAACATCATCTTGCATTCTATTCAGGGTGGCACCTCTTCTTTCTCGCAAAAGCAATGCAAAATCAGGTTCAAAGGCTCTTGCGAAAGTTACTTTGGCTGAGGGTTCGAAAGGTTTAACAGCGGCTGGAATTTTATTATAAAGTTTGTTAAATCTCAGAATAAATTCCATAACAGTTTTTGAGTTCTTTTTCTTTAGGGACCCAAACTCGGTAAGGTAATACAAGTGATACTTTCGCTCTCCCCATTGTCTGAGGAAAGCATCTTCCAAGGCGTCATATGTTCGAATAGAAGCTGCAGGAAGACTCCGAAACCAAGTTTGGACCTGTCCTTTGAAGGTCTGAACAAGTAGTCTCGAATAAACATCTTCGTGCTCAATACCACAGATGTCTGCGAACTGGTCAAAAAAATTTATATGCTCGGCTGCGGTTAGATCTCCCTCCCCAGTGAACTTAGGAAGATTTTTAATGTAGTTTTCAGGTAAATCATGGAGGGGAACGGGTAAAACCAGGGGAGCGTATCTCACTGCTACTTTTGCAAATAATCTGGGAGGAGGGACATTATGATGTCCTCCACCTCCTCTTCCGATGCCTACCATTGACTTGGGAGTAGGAAATGAGGGTGTAACACACTATTTTGAATCAGGTGAAACTGGGAAGTTCTGTCGAAGAAAGGTTGGTGTGTTAAATGACGACGATCTTTCTAAAGGGCCTTTACCCTTATTTATAGATTGGAAAGTCTGATGTGGCTCACTCCTAAATTCTGGGTAGTTTGCTTCAGGATCTTTGGTATCAGACAAAGGGCCACCGGAAGTAGGAGGTTCTGAAGGGCACTTAGTCCTTAAAAGTGGATTTTTGGGTTTATTAACGGAGGCGGTTGTCTCAAACGAGCTTCTCGCTCTTAAGATTTTTTTAGGATTATTAACAGGCGTAATCAGCTTGCCATCTGGGTTCTGTCTGGTATGCTTTCTACCAGATGCCAGTTTGTGTTTCAGTGGAGTCGCCAAGTGAAAGATTTAAACAAGCCTTAAACGGTGTGCACTCTATGTTCACTATCAAAGAGTAACATTATCAACGAAATAGTTTGTCGTTTTCCCAGGGAAAATATTTCGTAACTTCGCTCCCTGGTAACGACGCTAGAAAGATGTTGTTCCTGAGTCTATACTTAAGGCTTCAAATTACAGTGTCAAGGCATCCGAAAGTAAGTTAAAGATTTATACAAAGAATATGTTAACCTTCGATGTAGGAAACTAATGGAGGTTTCTACGTTCTCGCTGTCTAGCTTACCACTGTTCCCGAGTAGTGATATCTCGTTCAATGGCTGCCCATGAACATTCCAATTCCTCCCGGGTGTTCGCAGTTTTAAGGATTGTGTCAAAAAGATTCAAAGCGATATGTATTTGATTAGATAGCCCGGGTTGAATATTTGGTTGATTTGCTGCAGGGACAGTCATTTGAGGAACAATACCAGTATGGAAATGATTTAACGAGAGATTTCAACGCTGTTCAATTCGGTCGAAATACAAAGAAACCTTTGCATAAAGAACAAAATAAAAGTGCAAACTGAAGGCCCTTTCCTGTAACTGTATTAATTTTAGTAAAATATGTGGGGTGAGAGAAAAACGTTTAACTATAGATAGCGTAAGGTTCCTATCAGTGGAAAAATCATACATACACAGAAGAAGAAATTGACATAGAAATAATTGACATAGTGTAAATGGATATAAAATTCTGTAAAAGCAGATTGGTCTTACACCCGCTGATAGCTGGTGCAGAGGAATGACAAGAAACAATTACAGAAGATTAAATCCCTTCACTATAGTAGTGGTCATACTAAATTATAGTGATACACATCAATTATGTAGAGAAAAATGAAAAGAAACAAACAACATGACGAAAAAAACTTGTAATACAGTCGTGACAGAATCAGGAATCTTCAGCTTTGCTTGTATTAACTTCTTTCATGCAAATAACTCTATTACAATTCATACCAAAAAGTCCAGCCCCAGTCTCTTCTTTTTGTGATCTATTTATACAAAATTTGCCTCTCGGTTCAAAAGAGAGAAATCACTCCATCTGTCCGAATCCATTTTCAAAAAAGTGCCAGGTGCTTGTTTTTGCTTAGATTTAATGCATATGATACATTTGTCCAAAAAATGAAATACAAGCTGTGAGGGTTTTGCTTGATAGTTGGGGGGAGCGGAATCATTCCATTTCACCTACCCTATCTTCAAGAAGTGCCATGTACTTGTCCTCGCATGGATTCAGTGTACGTGATACATTTGTCCACAAACTGGGACACAAGCTGTGAAGGCTCGGCCTGACAACGGGCTTCGGCAAAATAGCACTCTCGGGCCAACTATGGAAGCTTATCATCTATTTGTATATCAACGAGTTCAAGGGCGCCAAGTTGTGCACTAGGTTGAATCAAATGTTTGTAGATTTGAGCCGGGTCTACCCTGTCCATCTTAGAGATTTCTACCGAATTTCTCTCATTCTCTTCTTTTATGTCGAGAGAAATCCGATCTATATTTATCTGCCTTAGCGCCTCTGTGTCACCTCCAATCTCTATCCCTAACTTCTCACCATTTATGTTATTGACGGCCTCTTTTAACGAATTTGTCACTTTTTGAGCCTGCTCCTTGCTTAAAGTAATATCATGTTCCCAATTTTTTAACAAGATATTACCCCTAGTTTGTTCGGCAATGGTGAGCCCGGGAGGCCCTGAAAACTTGTTGTTAGTCTCTATTATTGCCTCTTGAAAAGTGACCTGAGCAGCCTCTGCGTTTCTTTCTTTGTCAATCAAATTCTCAGAGATCCGATGTATTAACAAGCAGTCTTCTCGAATCTCTCTTACTTTGTTTAGCAAACTCTGTTGAGCAGAGGAGATCCTGCTCCGAATATCGATTGCTCGAGATTTAACAATTTCGATGTCAATCGCCTTGCTTTCTGCGACCTCCAACTGAGCCTGCAGCTGTGTGATCATATCCCTTTGCTGACCCGATTGTACCTGACCATCTCGGATCACTGAATTTGCTTGCTCCAGTTTGGTTTTGAGGACTTCGATTTCTTGCTTATCGGCCAATCGGGCCAGCTCTATTTCTCCACTCACTTGACTCTTAGCGATTTCTGCTGCCGAAGCCACTCTGGCTTCAAGAGTCTTGATCAGGCAATTTTTTGCTTTGAGCTGCTTCTTTAACATTTCGACTGAGAATTGATTTGCCGTCACATACGCTCCTAGCATTCCTGCAATCTCCGTGGTAAATTCATCTTTCCTTTTATTCATCCCATCGGTCATCACTTTGAACTTTTTGATAGTTGATCCTTCCTCCTGGGAGAACTCCCTTTTCACAACTGCCTTTCTCTTTTTGTCGAAGAAGAACTCATTGGGAGGAAGTTCTTCTGCTCTGACGGGCCTTAAATCTTCGCCAAAAATCCATCCTTCCTGTATGTTTCCTTGCATTGACTGCAAAGGGGTGACAGAAGTGATTGGTTCCCCGATTTGCTTCGCCACTTTTCCTGGCTTGCTGAGTGGATCCTTCTCTTTCGGGGGATCAGAGGTCTTCGTTCCTGCCTCTGGATTCTGAGTTTCTGGCGGGTCTGTGTATTTTATTTCCACCTCTGGACTATGTTCTTTGGTTGGGTCAGTAGTTTCTTTCTCTGTTTCGGGGTTTTTCTCTTGCTCGGGACTCTTCTCTTGCTCGGGATCCTTCTCCTGCTCGGGATTCTTCTCCTGCTCAAGATTCTTGTCTTGCGCCCCTTCCTGACATTTTTTGGGGTTAGAAGTTTTCCCCTCAGAACTTTCGGCCTCCTTTTCTTTATCCTTGGGGAGTCCCAAACTTCCCAGCACCACGGGGAGACATCTTTTCCTATGCTCCTGAAATTTTAAAACAAAGGCCCTATCTTCGGGCGCTAGAGATATGATTCGAAATTGCACCTCCGTATAGGACCTTGCCCCTCGGAAAATATCATCCGAGGGTGAACACTTGTGTTCAAACCTCTTTAATCCACAATTTCCCAAATGGGTGCTTACAATTCCCTGAGGATCATGCCTTTTGTACTCAATAGAGACTAGGCTCAAGTCTTCTAAGGTTGCAGCCTCAGCCTTAGCATGTCCGAACTCTAATAAGGAATAGGAATTTAGCTGAACAGGGAAAAACAACCATACCTTCTTTGATGACGCTTTGAGCTCTTTGCTCATTCCGCCAATTACTGTTTGTCGAGCAATATCGCGACAAGCCAACTTGTCGGGGATGAACAACGGTAGTGCCAGAGGAGGAAAAGCAGCTCCGAACACTCTGAAATAGGAGAATTCTTCTTCCACTTACTAGTCCGCGATACGGCTTAGATTCGCAACAATGCTATCCGAGATGCAGGGTGGCGAAAGACCAAAAATGGTGATGTGCAGGGGCACCATCACCCAGTTGAAAATCTCATAAATAAACTTGTTTGCGTTATTTTCCCACAGTTTATCGTGGTACTCATGAATAGTTTTCTCTTGGGTTGGACTCCAAGCCCAATTCATCAAAAGAAAAGGTGTCATGGAGCATATCGCGTCCATGATATACGCGGACATGAAGAATCCAGATGGTTTTCCGACTGCTTTTTGCTCCCGGTACTCTGTGACCCTGTTGAACAAACTATCAGAGAGCATTTTCGCCCAATTGAATGAGGAACCTTCTGCTACCCGAAAGATGAGAGGTACCCACTAGATGTAAAAATGCGCAGTATCCTCCCTTCCGAAAAGCCAACAAGTCATCATCGCCACATACATAAACTGTGGCTCCAATGAAGCAATTGAATACACGCCCTTGTCATTCGCTCTGAATGTCGCGAAGCGCGAAACCCAATCTTTTATCAAGCCAGGCATGGTTTTGTCATATTCTTCACACTCCTTCTTTTTGAAGTCCGCCAGGAATTCTTTGCCATATGTATATTCGGAAGTTGCTGGGAGCTTATACAGAGATTGGATATGCTCGGGCCTAAAAGTCCCGACCATGGCCTGTCGGTCATTTACGATAGTTCTGGAGGGCAGGTCTACGTGATCTAATGCCCATCAGATAATGTCATAGTAAGGGAGCAACCGTGGTCTAGTTGAAACCAGGTGCATACCAGACTGAACAATTGTCTTGTACTTAGTGTTCAGGTCATCTTTTACAATATTATGGTCATCGTCATCAGAGTCTGTATAGTTTACCAGGTCGGATTGCAGAATATCTGAAATAAATGACCAGGTGGGTACTGAGCCACCAGTCCGAGGTGAAGTATCTGAGACGTTGTCTGGGCCCTGCGTTGTAACCTCGACTTCGCTTTCGCTACTCTCCTTGGGGCCATAGCTGATGCTTGCTTTTTCGCTCTTCTGCAATAGACCTGTGTATACATGCGGAAATGAGTTCTCTCAGAGAAAAGTGAGCTCTGTGCGCTTATGAGAAATGTTTAAAATAAAACGAAACTCTCGTATATATTTGAAAATCTTGTACCTTTGAAATGAGTCTGTCAAATCGCAAATAAAACCAAATTTATTGAATAAATACGATCTTATTTATTCGTGGATTTACCCTAAATCTTCATTAATGTCATCAATGTTCGACATCTTGACAAGCAATCGGGTTGTGGAGAGCAAGAAAATACCTCGTGAAACATGTCGACCTTGATGCGCAGGACGTATCTTGTTTAATTTAAAATTACAAATCTTAACGACTTAAATGATTTTCTCGTCTTTCGTTGTATCGTGAATTTCCTTTTCACATTTTGACTCTTCAACTCGCGAGGCTGCGAGTGCCGATTTTACCTTAATTAATGATAACCGTGATTTGGCGCATTCTTAATTATATAACTAACCTAATCGCCATATCGTGACTCGGGAATTCGAAGACAAACTTTTGGGAGAATGATATGCCGAGTCGCGATATCACGATGTGGCGATAATTAAGGCTCGAATTAAGAGAAGGAAATCTTAGATTAGGTGACTAATTAATCTTGCTATAATTAAGTCGCATCATCGTGAATCGGAGTTTTGGACACTTTAACTCGATGAAAGAAAGTGCCGATTGACGAAGTGCCGAGAATAAAGTTTAACCATGGTTAGTTTTTTACCCTTAGTATTCTGACCAAGGTTCTCACAAAAGTTATCGTGTTCTCGGCTATCGAGGCTGTAAGAACAAAAACTTGGGTTCGATGAACGCCGAGGCATGAAATCCCGACGATGTCTCATCAAGGGTTAAATGTTTTACCATAGTCCATGCCTTGGGTGAAAAATTGAAAAACGAGTTTGCAGTTTCGCGACTCGAGACTTGTGAATTCAAAAATTAAAGTGTCCGACTTGCGATATCTCGAAAATAAACGAAAAGGGCGAGCATACCTGTGAGAGTGGATCTATTTTAAAAGTGGGAAAATCATTTGCATTCAGGCGACAAGATTTCAGAGTTTTATGATTTCAGAAGGGAAAGAAAACAACTTTAAATCTTAAGTATCAAAGATTGAAAATTGCGTGAGGTGAAAAACAAGGGCGGCTCCAACATGTGGTGTGAATTTCCCCTTTCGTGGTCAGTTATGAGGGATTTTTACAGATGGACGGTCTTCCCCATCCCCTCGTTAACTCTTAAGGAGCCTCCCCAACTACCATCCTGACAAAAAATCATTCTTGGTTCAAAGAATTGTTTTGGTCTTGAGCAAGTAAAAACCATTATGGTACTGGTTTGGTGGAAGTTAGCGCAACCATTTCGGGTCCCTTCCACCACCTTTTTATTAGCCATCATGGTCTCTTTTATCACATCCCCTTCCCAGCAGTCATGTAACACATATTCATAACACAATTTACATTCATCGACCTTTTATGCAAAGGTCCATCAAATCAAACATTCACACCTTCGATTTTTCCATAGTTCCTAGCCAACATAGTTATATTTACAGACCAGGGGAAACAGGGTGTTACAGCATGTGGGTTGTCTATCATGTATCTCACGTATGTAATCAAGAAGTAGTGTAGAAAGGCACGTACAGGCTTCAAACAATGGTTTTTAAGAGATTTCCTCAGCAGTAATTTGGTAAATTGTGCAAGTAAGAAGGCCAATGTTAGGTATGCATGAGTAGGGAATTTTAGGGCTATAAAAAAGCTGGGAACTTTGGGATAGTAGCACCTTTAGATCCCTTAGATTGTGAAAGATATGTAGAACTTGTGCCTGCCAATTTTCTAGATGATGATGTGAACCAGTTGTATAGGACTATTTCACGAGAAGAAGACTACATGAATGCAACTGCAGATGGAGTACTCAGTTGGAGGAGTATCAATTTCAACATGTCAGATTCAGATACTGGAGTAGAAAACTAGCGAAAAATATTGCATGAAGTCTCTACTGGGAGGTACACCAGAGTTACACAAGTAGTAAGATGGGTTGGGACAAAAGTAAGACAGTTTCCCACACTTACTGAAGAAGATAATTTAGAAAACTCCTTGACAAAGTTCGAATCGGAAGTTTTGGATAGTGAGAGATTATTAGTGTTGGATATAGCATTGAGAGACACACCTGCACGATGGTGGGGTGCACATAAGAAGGTAATTCAGGATTGGTATCAGTGTAAGCGATTGATGCACATACGATTTGGTAGGAGTCAGTAGGATAGACCCTTACATAAGTATGATGGAAGAGGGAACCCAAGACATCACATAAATGAGTGTGTCACTAACTGGATATTGGTACCACCAAGGGAATGGACACACTATTTTATTCATACATTAGAAGGAATACCAAGTAATTGGTACAAGGAGCAGGAATTGTGTAGAAAAATTGTGAGTTGGGGCACAGTACAACAAAAATTTATTAGGACCTTTGCATTTGAATGTGAGAATCCATGGGTGCATATGGAATTACAAAGGATCAAAATGAAGGTATTTTAATAATATGGGGTATATATAGTGATAGTAGACAAAGATTACATAAAAGAAACACTTGAACAATTAGTTTAATGTTATTGGGTCACAGAGGATGAGGAAATAGAAGACACCCAAGTAACATACAGATAGTAGAAGGGAAAGGAGAAAGAGGGTTGGAAGGACCCCAGTTACAATTAGAAGAGTTCACTGCACCTATGAATATTAAAATGATCAATATTGGGACTGAAGATAATCCCAATATAGACAACATTAGAGATTACTGGGACAGTGAGACAATGGAGAAGATAATTGAATTACTTCACGAGTATAGTGACTTATTCCCTACCACATTTTTAGAGATGAAAGGGGTAGCAGGAGAACTTGGAGAAATGAATATACCCCTCAGAATAGAGACAAGACCAGTTAGACAGATACCATATAGATTAAACCCCATCTATAAGTAGAAAGTTAAGGAAGAAATTGATAGAATGCTAGAGTCAGAAATCATAGAGCCTGTGGAAGAATCATAGTGGATTAGTCCAATGGTGGTCCAGGTAAAGAAGA
>SNQJ01S0298210.1:0-10463 GCA_010110895.2 Picea sitchensis
AAAAGTGTGTGTGAGAGAGTGTGGGAGGAAGAGAGAGGTAGAGAAAGAGGGGAGGTAGAGAGAGGTAGACAAAGGAGGTGTATATTTTAACCTTGTACAATTATTTATTGTAAACATATTTTCAGTAAAAGAACAGAAAAGATACAGTGGAAAATACACACATTACACAAAGATGTTTCCCCTGGAAACCCAAACTAGGAAAACCAACATATTCTATATTCATTCACATCATACATTGTTTACAATAAAATATACATATAGGATCCAAAGACATCATAAACCCTAACCCAGTGACCTAGATTATTCAACAACCCTAATTCCTTAACTAGAAATATAAAACCATCGACAAAAAACCATGTGTCGAAAAACTGGCCAACAATGGACTTGAAAATCGAGATGACACAAAAAGTGAGGCAAAAAAGGCAACAAGTTTCCCGAGGAAAAAAATTCTCAAACCCCCCTGCGCCCCCAATGCAATGTATAAGACACTATAGCTACTTGTGCAAAGAATATAACACATACCATATCTCTCACAAAGTGATATTGAACATCAATATGCTTTGTCTTTGAATGATAAGTCGGGTTCTTCCCTAGAAAAATTTCACTCTGACTGTCACAATATATCTTTACAGTTTGTTGTACCAACACAATACCTAAACACAATCTTTGTAACCATATTGTTATCACATGTAGTTGTTATGGGTCATTCATCCTTATATTTTTTATTTTTTATCCTTAGTCTTGTTTAAGTTTTACTTTTGATCTCCTCCTTATGGTGTTCTTAGGTCTTAGCACAAATAATTTAAGGTTGATGTTGGCTCATATATTTGGTTTATGTCTTCATCCCATCACAATATTATATGCCATCACCATCATCCTTATGCCACCATCACCCTCATGTCACCTCTTCCATTATTGCACCTATGTTAGTCGATCTCATTGTTTTCAGCATCCATGATTTAAAGGAAATAATTTGGGATTTAGTCGTTTAAGGCCATCCAACTATTTTCTCAAAGATTTCAAATTTGCTCCTAGTTTGGCACTGCAGAAACACCTAAGTTCGGACAGGCGCTGCAAAATCTGCTGCAGATTGGCTGGTAGAGGGGAATTGGAGGTTAGAGTTTTTGTAGGTGGTTCTATACAATATGAAGCATATCTATTGTTAAGCCATGGTGTCGAGAAACACATTGAGTTTTTTTAGAGCTCTGTTGAAAATCAGATTAAGGTTGTCCTTGTGTTTCCCCTCTTGGGTGTTGCGAATTGAGGATCCACATTACCAACCTACCCCTTTTACCTTTTCTATCGCCAATTCTTGGCTAGCTGCAATATTTTCATCTTATTTTACTACAATTGATCCAATATTGATGTCAAATCCATTGCACATATCTCTTTCTTGACCCTTGTTGTTTATGTTGCAAATCCCATGTTTGGTGCTGCGAACCTGTACATTAAACTCAACATTGTTATCCTCTGATCATATAACCCACATCATCTCTTTCCCTTTACAGTTTCAATGGTTATTTCAAATCTAAAGTCTTTCTACATTGAAAAGTTTAAAATCCTTGCTTATTAAAATGGTGATGACCTTGCAAATGATGATGAATCCCCCTACGTGCCCGATGCAATGTATCAAACACTATAGCTACTTGTGCAAATAATATAACACATACCCAATATTCTCCCACTTGTTATTTTCTTTGCATACAGAGGGTTACAGGATTACATACTCAACAATCCAAGGCAACAACGCCCATAGATCCTCTACACCAAGAGAACTTCTCAGTGCTCACAAATTTTGTTAATGAATCTGCAACCTTGTTCAAAGTGTCCACCTTCATCAACAATACTTTCTTTTCTTCTACCATATCTCTCACAAAGTGATATTGAACACCAATATACTTTTTCTTTGAACGATAAGTCGGGTTCTTACCCAGAAAAATTTCACTCTGACCGTCACAATATATCCTTATAGCTTGTTGTACCAACCCAATACCTGAACACAATTTTTGTAACCATACTGTTATCACATGTAGTTGTTATGGGTCATTCCTCCTTATATTTTTTTATTTTTTATCCTTAGTCTTGTTTAAGTTTTACTTTTGATCTCCTCCTTATGGTGTTCCTTGGTCTTATCACAAATAAGTAAAGGTTGATGTTGGCTCACATATTTTGTTTATGTCTTCATCCCATAACAATATTATATGCCATCCCCATCACTGTTATGTCACCATCACCCTTATGCCACCATCACCCTCATGTCACATATTCCATTATTGCACCTATGTCAGTTGATCTCATTGTTTTCAGCATCCATGATTTAAAGGAAATAATTTGGAATTTAGTCATTTAAGGCCATCTAACTGTTTTCTCAAAGATTTCAAATTTGCTCCTAGTTTGGCGCTGCAGAAACACCTAAGTTCAGACAAGTGTTGTGTAATTTGCTGCAGATTGGCTAGAAGAGGGGAATTGGAGGTTAGAGTTATTGTAGGTGGTTCTAGACAATATGAAGCATATCTATTGTCAATCCATGGTGTCCAGAAACACATTGAGTTTTTTAGAGCTATGTTGAAAATCAGATTAAGGTTGTCCTTGTGTTTCCCCTCTTGGGTGCTGCGAATTGAGGATCCACATTACCAACCTACCCCTTTTACCTTTTCTATCACCAATTCTCATCTAGCTGCAATATTTTCAGCTTCTTTTACTACAATTGAGCCAATATTAATGCCAAAGCCATTGTGCATATCTCTTTCTTGACCCTTGTTGTTTATGATGGAAATCCCATGTTTGGTGTTGTGAACCTGTACATCAAACTCAACATTGTTATCCTCTGATCATATAACCTGCATAATCTCTTTCCCTTTACAATTTCAATGGTTATTTCAAATCTAAAGTCTTTCTACATTGAAAAGTTTAAAAGCCTTTATTATTAAAATGGTGATGACCTTGCAAATGATGATGAATCCCCCTGTGCACCCAATGCAATGTATCAAACACTATAGCTACTTGTCCAAAAAATATAACACATACCCAATAGTCTCCCACTTGTTATTTTTTTTTCATACAAAGGGTTACAGGGTTACATACTCAACAATCCAGGGAAACAATGCCCATAGATCCTATACACCAAGAGAACTTCTCAGTGCTCACAAATTTTGTTAATGAATCTGCAACATTATTCAAAGTGTCCACCTTCATCAACAACACTTTCTTTTCTTCAACCATATCTCTCACAAAGTGATATTGAACATCAATATGCTTTGTCTTTGAATGATAAGTCGGGTTCTTCCCCAGAAAAATTTCACTCTGACTGTCACAATATATCCTTACAGCTTGTTGTACCAACCCAATACCTAAACACAATATTTGTAACCATACTATTATCACATGTAGTTGTTATGGGCCATTCATCCTTATATTTTTTATTTTTTATCCTTAGTCTTGTTTAAGTTTTACTTTTGATCTCCTCCTTATGGTGTTCTTAGGTCTTAGCACAAATAATTTAAGGTTGATGTTGGCTCATATATTTGGTTTATGTCTTCATCCCATCACAAGATTATATGCCATCACCATCACCATTATGTCACCATCACCCTTATGCCACCATCACCCTCATGTCACCTCTTCCATTATTGCACCTATGTCAGTCGATCTCATTGTTTTCAGCATCCATGATTTAAAGGAAATAATTTGGGATTTAGTCATTTAAGTCTGTCTAACTGTTTTCTCAAAGATTTCAAATTTGCTCCTAGTTTGGCATTGCAGAAACACCTAAGTTCGGACAGGTGCTGCAGAATCTACTGCAGATTGGCTGGCAGAGGGGAATTGGAGGTTAGATTTGTTGCAGGTGGTTCTATACAATATGAAGCATATCTATTGTTAAGCCATGGTGTCGAGAAACAGATTGAGTTTTTTTAGAGCTCTGTTGAAAATCAGATTAAGGTTGTCCTTATGTTTCCCCTCTTGGGTGCTGCGAATTGAGGATACACATTACCAACCTACCCCTTTTACCTTTTCTATCACCAAATCTCCGCTAGCTGCAATATTTTCAGCTTCTTTTACTACAATTGAGCCAATATTAGTGTCAAATCCATTGCACATATCTCTTTCTTGACCCTTGTTGTTTATGATGCAAATCCCATGTTTGGTGTTGTGAACCTGTACATCAAAATCAACATTGTTATCCTCTGATCATATAACCTGCATCATCTCTTTCCCTTTACATTTTTAATGGTTATTTCAAATCTAAAGTCTTTCTACATTGGAAAGTTTAAGAGCCTTGCTTATTAAAATGGTTATGACCTTGCAAATGATGATGAAGTGGCTAAAAGGATATAAATTTTGAAGGTGATAATTCTTTCATTTTGAAGTGTTCAGGGAAATATTATATTTTCACCTATTGGAGCCATTTGCAGGCTCATGGTCCATCTACTAAGACTTTTTGTGTTTTTTAGGATTCATTGCATAACACATAAAATCATAGAGATTTTGTAGCGCCTGGCGCTACGGAATCGTCTAAATAGAATGTTCTATAGTTACGCTACCAAAGGTGCTATAGAATCACCTAGCCAGACACAGAAAAGGCGCTACAGAATTTGAAGAGAAGTTTTATAGGAGAACGCTACAGAATGTGCTACGAAATTTCCTGTAGTGGCTACTATTAAAAATTTGATCATAAAACCAAAAGGACGTAGTGGGTTTCTCTAAAAAACATTTTGGAGGAAGATGATATCCCTGTTGACTTTCTAACCAAATTTTAGCCTGACCTAGTTTGTAATTTGAGAGAAACAATTAAAACACCAGTGCATTGTGAAATGTGTTGCAAATTTTTTGTTTTGCATAGCTGATTGGATATTCGCCTTGTTGGGAGGTTGCTAGCTGTCAAGGAGGGTTAGAATGACTTCTCATGGATCATATAGATGTCAAGGGACACCTGAACCTAAGTTTTAGCTCCATTAAGAACTCTTGCAATGAGTTGGAAACAATTCATTAAAGACTTCCAACAATTTCCTGAAAATTAGGAGTTTGTTGGATTTTTGTCTCTTTTGATTGTTGCCACCTATCTCCAAGGCCTATAATCCAATGAAAGAGATGGGGCTCAACCTCCTAAGGATATTTTGATGCTTTTTATATTTAATGAAGGAGGGATCTCTTGGAGAGGGGTTGGATTCATGAGCCAAGAGAGGCTAGGGAGAGTAGGAGCAAGCGGTTTCCCTGTGTGTGTTCATTTGTAAGCCTGTGGGAATTTTATGATTGTAATCATTACTGCTATTGGAGACTCATGAAAGCTGTTATTTTAGATTGTAATTATTTTGTTTTATATATCTTCTTATTTGAATGCATTGCAAATTTCAAGATCAAAGGCTTCCCATGATTTATGGATCCCTAAGCAACAGAGGATATGTTGTATTTTTGCCCATCAGTCATTGTTTTACTCAAGTATTTGTTGATTTATTAAACTGAGTGGATATTTGTTTAGTGAACATTGTATCTTATGTTTTCCTTCTTCATTCTTCCATCTATCAACATATAATCTTGTTTTCTATCGAGCAGCTTTAGTGCCTTGAATGAGTAGAATGTTTATGACTCCATTGCCCATTGGTGTAGCCTACTGATGTGCAGTTTGTTTCCCTCTCCCTTTCTTTCTCCATATTGTTGATCCAACTATTCAAAAAAAAACTTATATTTTACATTTTGATGGGTAATAGGCTTATCCTCTAGTAGTCTGAGGGTGAATCTCAGTGCTAACACATACTACTTACTTGCTTGCATGAATGGCTACCATGTATTCAACTTCTGTAGTTGGAAGTGCCAGTACACAATGTATTTTTCTCATCCAACTGATGCTCCTCCAAACATGTTAAACACATACCCGCTTGTAGATTTCCTATGATCCAGATCTCAACCTAGTCTGCATCCACAAAGCCATGTATGTCCAACACTTTGTCCAATCCTGGTATTACTTGGTATCACAATACATAGCTATCAGTTCCACACAAATACCTAAAAACCATTTTTACTATTTTCCAATGATCCTTCTCTAGTTTTGACATATACCTGCTCAAAAATCCCACTGCATGTGCAATTTCTAGTCTAGTACAGACCATTGCATACATTAAATTGCCAAATTCACTTGCATATGGAACATGAGACATGTTCTCCTCCTCTTCCTATGTCTTGGGACATTAATCAACAGATAAATTTACACCAACAGGAATATGGACCTTGACCGGTTTACATTCCTGGATATTAAACCTGTGCAATATTGTCTCGAAATATTTTCTCTGATTTAACAAGAGTTTGCTCTTTTCCCGATCTCTTTTAATTTCCATGCCCAAAATTAAATTTGTAGCACAGAGATACTTTATGTCAAATTTAGAGGACAACCAAGTTTTCACATCCTGGATAATCTCCTTGTTGTTTCCTATCAACAAGATGTCATCCACATAAAAGACCAAATAAATCAAATGATCACCAATTAATTTAAAATACACACAATGATCCTATTTGTTTCTTGTGAAGCCAAGTCCCATCATATAAGTATCAAATTTTTGATACCACATCCTTGGTGATTTTTTTAAACCATATAGGGACTTTTTCATCTTGCATACTGGCTCGTGCTTTTCCTTCACAACAAATCCTTTTGGTTGTTTCATATAGATTTCTTCTTCCAGATCCCCATGTAGGATTGTTGTCTTCACATCCATTTGTTCTACTTCAAAATAAAATGGAACAACAACATATAACATAAATCTAATAGAAGTTAACTTGGAAACAAGAGAAAAAATATCACCAAAATCAATTCCTTCAACCTGGGAATAACCCTTTGCTACTAACCGAGCTTTGTATTCTCCACTTTTCCTTTTGCATTCAGATTCTTTTAAATACCCATTTTCTTCCAATGGGATTTCTTCCAGTCGAAAAATCCACTAGATCCCAAGCCTCATTCTTATCCAAGGCTACCATTTCTTCATCCATGGACCTTTTCTTGAGTTTTCCATCCTTTGAATCCAATGCCTCCCTGACAGTTCTAGGGTCATCCTCAGTAATAGAAAAATAAAAATTTGAACGAAAAATCAGGTGGAGTATACCTTTCTGGTTTCCTTCTTTCCTGAAACGATCTCCTCAATACTGGAGTATGAGGATATTCTTCTTCTGATCCATGTTCTTTTGTAGAGTTTGATTCATAATCCTTTAAATCAAACTCTATTTTTTCTGGTTCTTCCTTACTTGCTAGGACATCCTATTTGAAAACATATTTTATTTCTTTAAATACCACATCTTGGCTATACACAACCTTCTTAGTTTCTGGGCTCCAAATATTATAACATTTAAGACCATATTTATACCCAATAAAGATACACTTTTCAACCTTCTTATCTAGCTTACTCTTGTTTTCATTTGGAACATGAACACATGGTTCATAGCCAAATACCTTAGGATGTGTGAGAGAAGATTTCTTACCAACACATACATCTTGTGGAGTCTTGTCATCCAGTGTGGACGAGGGTGATCTGTTGACCAAGTAATATGTAGTACCCACTGACTCTGCCCATAAATATTTCCCTAACCCGACACCACTGAGCATGAACCTTGCTTTTTTTTATCAACGTCTTGTTCATCCTTTCTGCAACTCCATTTTGTTGAGATGTACATGGAGTAGTCTTCTTCCTTTCTATACCAAAATTCTTATAGAATTATTCAAATTCATTCCCATAGAACTCTCCACCATTATCTGTCCTCAACACTTTAATTATTTTCTTTGTTTGATTCTCAACAAGAGACTTAAACTCTTTAAACCTATGAAATACTTCATATTTATTCCTGAGAAAATATGTCCAAGTATTCCTCAAGAATTCATCTATAAATGAGACATAGTTCACAGATTTTTCCAATGATGGAACTGACACAGGTCCAAACACATCACTGTGAACTAGCTGTAAAATTCCTTATGCCCTCGTTTCACTAGAAGGGAATCTTACCTGATTATGCTTCCCATATACACAATATTCATAGAAATAAAAATCCAGAGAGGAGTTAGACATACCTTGAACCATACCTTTACCATGTAGTAGTCGAAGATCCTTCTCTTCGATATGCCCTAGTCTTTGATGCCATGTCATAACCTTTTCTCTAGAGACTATAGGAGTTTTTTCTTCCTCTGAACCAATATCAAGAAAAATGGAACTATTACACCCATCACTAATAGTGATTTATAGAAGATTATACAGAGTTCCAAACCAAACTCCCTTCAACAACACCATTGTCCCCGAACCATCCTGCAGGTTTCCTTTTCAAATATTTTTTTTACCCCTGCATCATCCATTTTCCTTACATAAATAAAATTCTGGCCAATCCTGGGATGTGCAGAACATCAGGTAGTGTTCTAATCCTTCCATATATGAGCCTCAACTTGACTTTTCCTCGTCCTATGATTTTGGTTGTCAATTCATAATCTATGGAAACATTACCTCCATCATACCATTCATATTCACAGAACCACTCCCTGTGGGGAGTCACATGAAAGGATGCACCTGAGTCAACCAACAATTCCTTATGATATGCATGTTTCCTTGAAGAAGCCAAGTACACATCCCCTCCTTCCTTGGAGTTCTTTTCTTTTGTAGAAGGAGCTTCTTCAGATCCCTTCTTTTTCTCAACTTTGGATCTACACTACTTCTTGTAGTGCCCTTCTTTTTCACATCTCCATCATACCTTTACAAGATTTCCAGGAGATTTAGATCTACCCTTAGACTTAGATATCCCACTTGAGGACTTATATCTATTTATTTCCTAGGAGCATCCTCTTACAAATAATGCATATGTGCTCTGTCCTTCCATGCTCTTCTGTCTCATCTCCTCTGAAAACAAGGATGAGACGACTTCATCAAACTTCAAGTCAGTGGTATTACTACCTATGGCTACAACCAAACTATCCCACGAGTTTGGTAAAGAAGCCAGTAAATTGATACACTTATCTTCATCTAAAATTTTAATCTCAACAGATGTTAATTGACTTACCACAATATTGAAGGCATTCAAATACTCTGCCACCAAATCTCCATCTCTCATCCTTAAGTTATATAGCTTGTTTCTTGGGAATAGTTTATTTACTAGGGACTTAGACTGATACAACTTCCCCAACTTATCCCATAAATCCTTGGTTGTAACTTCCTCTAACACATTCAGTAATATTGAATCTGAGAGACACGGTTGGATTGTGCTCTTCGCATTCCAATCCAACTTTTTCCAGTCATCTGTTGAAGTTCCTGTAGGTGCAGTACCTAGATCCACCACGATCCATTGATCTCTCTCCACCAACAAATCTTCCATATTGAGCTTCCACAGCTCAAAACTTTTCCCATTAAACTTCTCGATCTCCATTTTTGAACTACTCACCATTTATCTTCACTTGAAGAATCAATACTGCAAATGTCCTGCTGCAACAAGGCTTATCAGAGTCCTGAGCCAAAATCTTGACCACAAAGGCGTTCCCCTGAAGCCAATAATTTCTCTGATACCAAATGTATATTTTAACCTTGTACAATTATTTAATGCAAACATATTTTTAGTAAAAGAACAGAAAAGATACAATGGAAAATACACACATTACACAAAGATTTTTCCCCTGGAAACCCAAACCGGGAAAACCATCATATTCTATATTCATTCACATCATACATTTTTTACAATACAATATACATATAGGAGCCAGTGACATACAAAACCCTAACCAAATAACTTGGATTAGTCAACAACCCTAATTCCTTAACTGGAAATAGAAAACCATCAGCAAAAAACTATGTGCCGAAAAACTGCCCAACAATGGACATGAAAATTGAGATGACACGAAAATGAGGAAAAAATGGAGACACATTTCCCAAGGAAAAAAAAAATCTTGGGGGTGCTTCCCCTGGCCCCTCAAACCCCCTTATGTGCTTGTCACAATGTCACAGACACTATAGTTACTAGTGCAAAGAATATAACACATACCCAACAAGAGGGAGGTAGAGAGTGAGTGTGTTAAAGTGTGGGGTGGAGAGAGAGGAAGACATAGAGGGGGGATATTTAGTGTGTGTGTGAGATTGTGGGAGGGAGAGAGAGGAATACATAGAGGGGGGATATAAAGTGTTTGTGTGAGAGTGTGGGAGGGATAGAGAGGAAGACAAGGAGGGGAGGTAGAGAGTGAGTTTGTTAGAGAGTGGGAGGGAGAGAGAGGAAGACATATAGGGGGGTAGAAAGTGTGTGTGGTAGGGAGAGAGATAAAGGCATAGAAGGGAAGTAGAGAAACTATGTGACAGTGTGAGAGGGAGAGAGAGGAAAATATAGAGGGGGTAGAGAGAGAGGTAAATGTAGGAGACATAGAGATAGAGAGAGAGAGAGAGAGAGAGAGAGAGAGTGCATGAGAGTGTGAGAGGGGGAGAGAGAAAGAAAAAGAAGATGGGTAGAGACAAAGAGGGAGCAGG
>SNQJ01S0298212.1:0-10462 GCA_010110895.2 Picea sitchensis
CTTTGCATTAATAAACTGCACCAAGTGGCCGTGTTGGCTGGGGCCGTGGATGTTTCCCCGTAGGGGTTTTACCACGTGAAAACATCGGTGTGTTGATCTTTGATCTGATTATGTGAGTGGTTACTGAAGGTGTTCGTCCTCTATTGGAATACATGTGTTGTCGAACATAACTAGGAATCTCTCTATTGGGAACTCAAGGGAACTCACTACCAGGAACAACTACCAGTAAAACCCACATCAATCACTCTGCCTAATGTTGATTGTACTTCATCCCCATGCTCCCCAGTAACTATGAGATGTGACTCTCACACCCACCCTCATACACGAGTTTAATGTTTGGTCTCTCATACACTCATAAATATAAGTTATCCCCAATGATAATAAAATTCAGGAAATTGGGTTTAATTAATACCCATAAATCATTACCCCCTTGGACCCCTCTTAAACACTCTCTTGATCTCTTGTGGAAAATTATCCCCCATCTCTGTCCATATACCCCAACAAATGGAATAACATTTTATTTATTAAAATTGAGAAAATACATTTCGCATATTACATCGCTTGGCCATAGCCACATTCATATATACATTATGCATTAATTAAACTGGGGATTATAGTGGGGATGTTACAACCTTGTTCGACTTGTTTCAGGACTCCCCCCCCCCTAGGTGATGGCATCCCAAGATTATTTTGGAGTTCGAAAACCCTTCCATATCATATTTCCGTATGTCAAGTTTGTTCAATTTAGATTTCGTGAAGTGAGGACTTAGTTTGCAAAATTTTCAAACTTGAGCCTTTTCATTGGTAATTAGGTGGGTCTCATATGAACACAATCTTTCATAGAAGATAAAAAGTGATTTATATTAATTTTATTAAAAATCCAACGATTTTACTCTACAGGGTTTAGGATAATATTTCCAACAAGCTCTCATTTTCCTATTTTTGAATTTGTATGACTAGTCTATGAAGGGCATGAGTTGCACGTCTTCTAAATCGCCAAATTTCAAACCCGTGACTTCCCTATTGGTTTTTGTTCTGAAACACTACTCAAAAGGAAAATCATGCCTAAATGTGATGTATGGGAGTGTAGGACCTTGCCAACAATATATAACATGCTAGGTTTTGAACCCCGATTGTTGAGAACGAGCCTTTGCAATTGAAGACCAGTTTTAGGGGCCAATTTAGTGACAATGATTCATGGTTTAAAAATTGTCACTAATAGGATTAGAATAACAAAACTATAAGTTTGATTCTATATTTGACTCAGATACCTTTCTAACGATCCCTGATTTTCCTCATTTCGACACCATATGACCCAGTTAGAGTTGTCACAAATCTTTGAACTCATTGCAGCGAGATGGTCTAACTAGCTTGTATGACAGAGGTTCAAACTAGTCAAAGCATCATTTAATAGCCCCATCTGAGATTTTTGTGTCAATATTATGAAAATAATTGTTGAGAAATTTCCTATGATACTTTGTTTTCCTTAATTGAATATCAATTGGTGACGTGGCAACCTTCACAAGTTTAAGTGCAATGTGGGCCCCACTGTCAAATCAAGGTTTAGATGGAAAATCTTCTTGGCCAAAATTGAGGGCCTAGGTGGGATATGATCAGTTGGAGGAATGTGTAGTATTGACAGGCTCATTAATACCTTTCCAATGGTGTGCCCCATGCTTCATTTTGACTCTGTCTCATCCAGCCTCATTCTTAGTCTCCTTAAGTGAAAGTCAAAGTCAACAATGTTGACTTTGCATGTATTTCAAAGGAAATAATAAAAATAATAACTAATAAATATTAAATTTAAAATGTAAAAAAAGGGGGGAGGAGAGCATGGGCATGCCATGTACCCTTCCCATGCAAAATTGGAAAAAGGAATTTTTTTTTTTTTTGGAAAATACAAAGCCCTAGCCCCCTCTCTTTCAAGATCATTTGACAGGTTTGTTGGAGAGGGGAGGGAGCTATGGTTCATGGGAAAAAAAGGGACAACAAGTGGTACAACCTTTCAATAGTTCTCCTTCAAACAAGCAAGTACCCGAGGCTACCCACTCCTAAAAAAAAGTCTCCATTGTTGATCAAATTTCACCTTAGTTGTTTTTCCCATGGCTTATGGCTAAGTTAACCATTGGAGCATGTGCTCTCATTGGTTAAATATTTGAATAAGATTGTTTATGATAGTTTGAGTGTATTAGATTGGTAGTTCAATATTTCTTTACTGGCAATTTTTTATTGTTAGGATGGTTTTCTATGTGTGTTGGTTTCTATTCTCCTTCAAGTGTTGGGTAATTGTTGGTTGGCTTGCTTAGGAATAATTGGTTTACTTGGAAATATGTGGCTAAAAATTTATTGTTGGTTATGATTATTTATTAAAGAGTTTGGGTGCAGTGAGATTCGTTCAAAAATTGTATTGGTTTGTTGATTGCCTAAGTTGTTTTCTTGGAAAAAAATTGCAAGAGGAAGGGGATTTGAACCACTCTTGGGCCCCAAGCCCTCTTTAAAAAAACTATTATGGGTTTCTCTTTTGCTTGGATATAACATTTTTTTTCTTGCAAATTTGAAGAATAGGTGGTTTGAACCCCTAACCTTCCCTTCCCCATTACCCCTTTGAAATTCAAAAAAAAAAAAAACATAGATTGGAGAGGGAGGGGGTTGAACTCGTGACTCCTCGTCTTTCTCTCCCCTCAACCATATGATATACAACTCCTATCCACATTCAAACCCTTTCTCCCCCTCCTATTCTTCCCCCCACCCTCCTCCTCTCCTCTATCCTCTCTCCCTTTCCCTCAAACTTGTCAGCGTTCACACTCTCTTGCCATCTCACTTGGTTGTGGCTCCTTGATTCCCTATCCATATTTTTTTATATAAACTAGGTCTGTACAAGGTTGTACATCCCACGAGCTCCATAAGCATGAAAACCAATTTTTTTATTTTATGAAGATTCATATGGTGCAAGGGGTGGCATGTCAATTTTTTTTTTAAAAGATATCTTATATGGTTATTTTATTTTATTTTTATATATTATAAAAATAATAATGTACATACTATATATATATATACATATATTAACATAAGCTTTTATTCATTAAAAAGGTTGTGGTCGAGACCACTTAGTACAAAAATAGAACCAGATATCATAACAAAATTTCAGTTCAGTCAAAGCTTCTAACAACCATATTCCTAACCTGCCTCTATGATTTTTCCAAATTCTAACACTAATGCATATTTGGACAAAGTAAGTTTAATAATAGATACCATTAATACAGACTACAAATCAAAACATGATTAAGAATTAATATCTTGATCCCGACCTATCTCTTTATCTATCATGTCATTAGCATCAGATGGCACCATAGGGTCATTTAAATCTTGTAGTTGAGCTGCCTCCATGGAAGACAATCCTCCATTGTCCCCTCCAGAGGGTGTAGTCCCATGTTCCTCTTCCCTTTGAGCAAGTTGTATCTACATATATTCAATTTTAATTCTGAGAAAACTGGCCTCATCCCGGAGTTACCCCACCATGACCCTATGCTGATCCAGAGTGTCCAGTGCGAAGGACGTTGTAGAACTAAGATAATTGATCCTATTAACTAGGCGCCGACACTCCAATAATTCATTGTCCTCCATTTAATCTTCCCAGTGAACATCGTTTTTTCGATTTTCCATTACAGGTCAATTGCCCAAAGTACCCAACACTTGGTTGCTAGGATGTCGAAAAGAAAGTAGTACAACCAAGCCTTCACAATGTATATGTGGACCACCAGATAAACCACTCCCCGCTTGAACCAACACACCAAAGAAGGAGAAAACCAAACTACAAACAAACTTATCCAACATGAAGTCGAGAAGCAATACAACATCCATATCTTCATCGCCACATTTAATAGCAAAACCACCAATCTGATTTAGAACCATACATGAAATTTGTACCTTAATATCCTTGTTCGAATAATCTCCCACGAGGTGGTCATGCGAGCACACAATCTTGCTAATGACATTGCCCAAATTAGGTAGCCTAATCTGTACTTCCACCTCCTTTCCTTGCACTTCCATCATGGTTTCTTTCCTGTGTTGGGTCATATCCATCGGACTTGGAACGAGATTGTACATGATTCATACCCTCTTTCCAGATCTCCTCATGTTCCCACAAAACAAAATACTCTTCTCACTCATGAAACTAATTGCCTATATTTCCCTTGGATTCATGATATGACGATGACTTAATACCTGCATGCACTCTCCACGTGGTGACATATGAGACTCCACGTGGTCCAAACGGGCCCCACCCACATTCCCAACCCTCATGATTAAGGAGGGTTGTCAAAACACACTTTATCATAAACCCCCAAGGAACCGAGGGCTAAACCAATGACTCTATTGGCCATCTCATCAACTTCTTTGTTATGTTTGTGAATAACATGGAAAAAATGAACAATGAGATTTGACAAAGACATATGGATATGCTCAACAAGGACCTTCAAGCTAGAATCCAATAGAAAAATATCTAATAGTGTTTTTGGAATCACCCACAGTGTTCATATGATTAACTTGCCTTTGTTTTGCCAGCCGCACCCCCTCAAAAGCCACATAATATTCTGCCTTGTTATTCGAGGTTGTACCAAGATTCCAATAAAAATCAAATTCTTGAGTTCCTCTAGGGCCATAAAGAACCCCTCTTGCACCTGCCTCCCYTGGATTTTCTTTACAATCCTCATCAAAAGATAGAGTATAACATGATTGGGAAGAAASCCGAGAATGAAAATCTATTGAAGGAGAATGAAGTTGCCAGAATGATCTTTGTGATACCTTGGTACTAATTGTAACTAAAATATTAATTTTGGACATACATAGTTCCTCCTCTATGTCTAGAATTTGTGTGGCCTCCACTCTGATTCTCATGGAGTTAAAAGCCTATGCCATTTTATCCAAAGAGCGCATTTCTATAGAGCTAGGATTGGAGTTCTTATTTTTAAAATGACTCTATTCCTTGCAAGCCACAATTTCGAACACACATATTTAGGGGACACCCTTCACGCTCTTTGAAACACATACTTACCATGAAAAGAGCCCTGATAGAATTATCCCCACTTTCCCAACAATGTTTTAGTAGTTGCAGGCCACACTACCTTATGGAACAATTTTGAATACACTAATTTCCATACTTGAATGGAGAATTCACATTCCAGGAACATATGATGAGACGTTTGTAAATTTTTTAAATAGAGGGCGCAATGAAAGGGCCCTTGAAAACCCCTTCTACTCAAATTCTCTCCCATAAGGGACTTATACGCGAGTATCCTACAAAATATATTTATTTTTGGAAGCCCATCATTATTACAAATATTCTTCCACATAAAGGATTTTGCTGGAAGAGTGATTTGTTGAAGCAAAGCATTATAACCTTCCTTTACCGAGTAACCCACTGCTCCCCAACTTCGACACTCTTGTGCCTGCAAATGGACCGGGGCTGCCCGTTTAATAGATAACAATAAGTGTTGAACCAGATTGTTGATGTTGGGGGGGAGTGGACCCAAATCCCATCCCCTCCAATCTCCATTGGAGTTCCAGGATGAAATATCAATTAACATGTGCTTGTGTTGAGATGACAACCAACACCTGAGTGAGACAAAAGAGAGATCCTGACAAAGAGGAAAGGAGCCTAGTAATCCATCATTCCATATATTGATATGCTTCCCATTTCTCATAATCCAAGTAATATATTTTTGGAAGTGAGGGAGGGAAGCCCAACGGAACTTCCAAATAGGAGATCCAGACTTCCTGCTTGGGGGATCATCCAAACATCTTCTTCTTTCTCTTGAAAAATATTTTTTCAGTAAGGTCCTTTTCCACCATTCATTTCCCCTCATCACCATTCTCCATAATAATTTTGATCCAAGGATTATGTTCATCAGTTCAGGATCTCGAACACCTAGACCCCCATGTCCCTTGGGGGACCTTACCAAAATCCATTTTTCCAAATGAAATATTTTACTGTTAGATTTTCCTCCTTGCCATAGAAATTTATGTATTGCATCAAACAAAGCTTTCTAAATGCCAACATAAGCCAACAGAGCTAAGAATTGAAAAATAGGAAGAGAGGGAAAAACAAATTTGACAAGCACCAGTCTTCCTGCTGGGTTCAACCAATAAGTACCCCAAATTTCAACCTTCTCTTTTATTTTCTATAGAATAACTTGCCACGATTCACCTGGTAGAGATTTCAAACAAACCGACAATCCCAAATATTTAAAAGTTTTCCAACCAGCTGCGAATGGGAATTGGAAGAGGTGATCTATACCCATTAAAATATGAGCATTGATATTTTAGGTGTATAACTCACTTTTATTCTTATTTATTACCCCCCCCGAGATCTAAGTAAATTGGTCCAACACAAGTTTAAATATTCGAGCAATACTTTTTGTGACCCCTCCCATCAACAAAGTCTCATCCACAAATTGGGAATGATTAATTCTTTTGACCCCTTTGGTGATTTTAATTCCTGGTATTTCTCTTGAGTAGTTCTCCCATTATAGTCTTTTATTAAGAGCTTCCACCAAAAGAACATAAAGAAGAGGGGAGAGGGGAAAACCTTGTCTAAGTCTCTGAGATGCTTTAAAAACGGGGGCTGACCTGTCGTTGATCAAAGGAGAAATCTAGGGATTGTTGATACAAGAACCAATCCAAGAAATAAAAGACTTATTTAAGCCAAATTTATTCAAGGCTGCATTGAGAAAATTCTGTTTGGCTCTATCAAATGCATTGGCCATATCAAATTTTATAATCATACCTTTTTCCCCTTAGGTGTGGCTCGAGTGAATGGCCTCCTGTACTAGAATGATATTATTAGAAATTTGTTGTTTCGCCACAAAGCCCCCTTGATTAGGAAGAATGAGATTACATAAAAATGGTTTTTGCTTGTTTGCAATAATCTTTGCCATAATTTTAGAAGAGACATTACATAAAGAGATGGGGAAAGATTTATCAAAGGAAGAGGCATTTTTTCCTTTTGGGATTAAGGTCAAGAAAGTTGAGTTTGTGGCCCCTCCCATGCGTGACGATTTATGCACATATTGAATCATCCTAATGAGATCATATTTAATAATGTACCAACATCTTTTTTAAAAGTGAATAGTAAAACCATTCAACCCAAGGGATTTTTCAAGATTAAATTGATTTATGGCTGAAAATATTTCCTCTTTTGTGACTGGCTTCTTCAACTCTAGGTTGTCTTCCTATAAAATTTTCAAAGGAGTGTGAGAGATGAATAGCTCACATAGATCCGCATTCATTTCTCCCTCTTATGAGTAAATTTTTCCATAGTGCACTGTAGCTAATTTTTCAATATCCTCAAAGGATGAAAACACTTCTCCAAATTGTGTGTTTGATTTCTTCAACCTTATTGCGACATTGCCTAGATTTGGCCTACTTATGGAAGAAGGAGATGTTTTTGTCACCATCTTGAAGCCACAAACATTTGGATTTCAACCTCCACATGGAATCCTCATCTTTCAAAGACTTAACATAATTCTAATACATAGTTTGTTCTTGCTTCAATAATTTGTTCTTGTTTTTGTAACTAAATGTATATGCTAGGCTAAACAAAATGTGTACTCCTCGACTAGACCTTTCCAATGGTGCATCAAGCACCTCAAACGAAGATCGTATGCAAAAGTTACACTCTCGAGAAGTTGACATATCAACTACCCCCCATCGAGGCGCACAAATATTTTGGTGTTTCATCTCCCGGGTATAGGGTTTTCTCATTTATGTTTTATGTTAAAAATTCCTTTGGATCCTCATTATACTCATCTTCTTGCAAATGAGCATAGTCGTCACATGTCTTCTCAAAGATAAGCTGCCACCTTTTGAGCAAGTTTGTTTCATTATGCATTTTACAGTTTTAGCATGTTTTCTTTATTAATAGAAGTCAACTTTTATTGTATCTCTGTGTGTTTCTTTGTTATACATTTGTATTTCATTTCGTTCCATTTATTGTATCTCTTTGAAATTTTGGTTTCCAGTCTTTTCATTTTCAGATTTGTACTCAATCTGTCTTCATCATCACCTCACTGCTGCAGAATTTTCGATTCATTCCATTTCTTGCTCACATAGTAACTTCCATTTAGGGTTTTGTCCACTTGTGACCATTCTGAGACCAATACATAACCTGCACTATTCCTGGGAAGATAAAGACCTGCAATAAACTATGTCAGATCCTGCATAGAGTTATATCATTAAACCATGATGCTTTCGATGATCCTATTCATTTTTATGTGCTTCAATGCTCATAGGAGCATCAATAGGAATGAATTTTAGCTCTTCCCTAATTTCTCCTTCCCTTCTTTGTTTTTAATTTTTCTTTGAGAAGGAGTTTCAGTGTATCATTAAAATAGGATTGAAAAATTTCTGAGATAATCATCACTCAATTCTTCTGGTTGTTCTACTGTTGAAGATTCATCATCAACGTCAATATTATGTGCACCAGAAGCTTCTTTATATTTTTCTTGAGAATATTCCTCTATTAATTTCCATTTGTTGGGTAATGGATAATCTTCTTGTATGAAATTATGAAGTTTTGGAGTTGTGTCAGATTTTTCTTTAGGAGTTTTCATATCTTGAGTTTGATCTACTTTATATGCATAGCTTTGATTATTATATTCCTTATTAGAAGTTTTACCCACCAATCTCCTATTATTAACTTCATCAATTTCAGGAGCAATATTTTCATCATTTTTCTTGTTTGGTACTTCAAATTTTCTTTTCCATGTCTTCTTATTCTGTTTGTTAGGGTTTCCTATGTTTAGGGATTGCATTGGTAATCTACATTCTCTGGTTTTATGACCATAGTTGTTTCATTTTTTACATTCAATATTGAAGTTTTGCAAAGGAGTAAATGAGTTGTAGTTTCTCTTCTCTGTATTGTACCTATCGTTCTTATATTTTTGGACATTTCTGTTATTGTATTGTTCATAAGCTTTGCAGTGTACTGCCTTATGTCCAAAATTATTGCAAGCATAACATTATCCAATAAATAGATATTCATTAGGGGAATTCCTTCTGGTGATTGTATTCTTCCTGTCATTTATTACTTTCGTAGGGAATGTTGATTTCTGTTTATGTGGAACAATGTTCAATGGTATCATATTTGCCTAATTATCTTCTCTTCTTAAGGAGCCCTTTAGAGAATCTGCATAACTAATTAGTCTTTTGACAGATCCTTGTGATGTAGAAGTTGAGTCTTGGGTTTATCCCAAACCAATCTTGTTGTTTGGTGACCTTTGGCTACTGAGAATTTCATCTAAGATCTTTGAACTATTTCCAAAGTTTGATCTCTTCTTTTCTTTTTCAAGTTGATTTTTTAGCAGCTTGATCTCAGCTTCTAGTTTCTCACATGCTTGTTTTTTATCACTAAGTTGTTTTATAATGTTTTCTTCTGTTTTATTAGCTTCCAGGAGCTGGGACTTCAAATCATTGATGGTCTGTTCTGACTCCTTGAGGGTTTTGGAAGCTTCCCTCTCTCTTGATTTAGTAGCTTCTTTAATCTCTAGAAGCTCTCTTCTTAGTACCTTGTTTTGTTTTTTAGTTTTTCCTAGTTCTTCAATTACACTAAGGATTTCTTCTTAGAAGTTCCCTTCTTCTTCATCCTCTGAATGTTTATCATATTGCATTTTCATCCCATAAACAAAAGCTTCGAATCTTCATCTTCACTTATGTATGAAGAGTTGATGTCTTCTTTAGAGTAGAAGTTTTTCTTTTTCTTATAAAATTTCTTCTTGTATTGGTTTTCCTGGTTGTGAATTTCTTCATCATTTCCCTCCTGTATGGGATAGGGACATTTGTTGGCAAAGTGTCCAATTCTGCCACAGTTGAAACATTTGAAAGGCAACTTTCCTTTATATTTTCCAAATCCTTTATGGAGTTTCTTTATAAAGTTGGCCTCTTCTACATCTGATATATCTGATAACTTATCATTGTTCTTTTTCTCCTGCCTCATCTTTGTCTTAGATGCTTTAAAGGATGTTTCATCTTTTGCTGATTTATCATTCCCTGTTCTCATTTCATATGCTGTAAAAATTCCATGAAGCTGATCAACTGTGAGTGTGCTTAGATCGGTTCTATCTTCAATTGTAGAAATCTTTGCATCACATCTCATAGGTAATTATCTTAGTATTTTTTTCACAATAGGTTTATCTGTAATTTCTTCTCTTGCCGCTTTGATTGAGTTAACCACTTCATCTACCCTATGAAAGTATTCATCAATATTTTCTTCTTCTTTCATTTTCATATTTTCAAACTGAGTTCTATAGGTCTGTAGTTTGGCTTCCTTGACTTTGTCATCTCCTTCATCTACAACCTCCAACTTGTCACATATTTCTTTGGTTGATTTACAATGCATAACCTTTACACATATAGAATTAGTCAACCCTCCTAGAATTCCATTGACTGCTCTTGAGTTGTCATTACA
>SNQJ01S0298213.1:0-10462 GCA_010110895.2 Picea sitchensis
ACTAAAACATCCAGACCTGCAGAGGTAGAGGGTTCTGGAACTGAAGCTCGAGTTCCTCTCGCTGCTACTGAATCTGGGGGGGTGGGATCCGGAAGGCTTTCGTCTGTCGGAGGATCTTCCTTGACTGTTGTTGCTTCTGGATCTAGGGCTTCATCTTCCTTCAGCGCATCAAAGTTGTTTTTATTTTCTAGAGTTGCCTCTGCTGAATGAGTGGCCTTCGGAGCCTGGGCTAGAGGATCCTTTTGTCTTGGCTGCCTTCGTCGATTAGATACTGGCTGAAAATCATATTCTTTGACTGCTCCCAGCTCCTCAGAGGCTTTGGGGCAACTTTTTGCGAAATGACCGTAAGCATGGCACCGGNCTCAGAGGCTTTGGGGCAACTTTTTGCGAAATGACCGTAAGCATGGCACCAGAGGCACTTAAAAGGAATCTGCTCGTAGCCCAGCTCTTGGATATGGCACCATTCCCCCAGGGAGAGCTTAATGGCTTCCGGAAGTCCTTTCTTGAGGTTAACCTCAACACAAATACGAGCGCAGGTAAACTGATCCCCTTTCGGCTCCGCCCTGTCCAGGAAATGCCCAAGCTTGTTTCCAATGTCCTCCAGAGATCTTATCCCCTAGAGATGCAAGGGGAGATGGGGCAGCCTAACCCAAACAGGGGCTGCTGTGATCTTGGCTCTGGGGTTGAAGTCAAGCATCTAGGGGGCTAAGAACAACCCTCTTGACCCCATGAAATAGGGTCCAGATCTGAAAACAAGATCACGGTCCTCTTTCCTCAAGAAACTGAAGACAAAAAAAACCCTGCCTACTGCACACAGAGAAACGTTTCCCTGTATCAACATCTTTCAACGATCCTTCATCCATGCCTCAACCGTTTTGGGGCTAGGCCATAACCCCGTAAACTTTTCGATGAGGGACTTTTCTACGAGAAAGAGGGCAAGATTTCAAGGGTCCTCTGGAGATAGCTCCAAAGAGGGGATCTCCTCCATCTTCTTGACAAACTTAGATGGGAGAGAAGACTTGGATTTAGGTCCTGCCGAGTGGACTAACGTTTTGAATGCTTCCAAAGGATCTTCTTCCAACTTGGCCATCGGATCTGGGGCCATCATAGCAGGCCGTCGACCACCAGCAAATCGCAGAGGCAAGCAAGACCACTGCACCAAAACGCAGCAACACTTAGGAAAACACAGGCGAAACACAGTATGGACGTTCGGAAAGACGTCGATCCACGGCCCTGTATGCTCTTGATCGGCTGTTTCAGATAGATCCACGCCCCTGCAAACAAAAACCAGAGCGGAGGAGGCTAGGGTTTAAGCCCTAGCCACAATGGCATTTCGTCTCCAACCTCGTCGGCTGAGTTATCCACCATTCTATCCTTCTCCATTTTGATTTTCCTTGGGATCATTACTACACTCTATTCAGTCAATTAATTGAATACTAGTTGACTAGTTAACTCAACTAGGTGGCAGTTCACTCCCGTAACTACCTGAGAGACTAGACTAGGTGGAAATTCACTCCTGTAACTGTTGGTGTGTGTCCATATCACTCTAGACCACCAATATAACACATTGGTTCTCCTCCAGTGTGCATTGATTGAGTTATACAGAGTATATCCTATGTAAATTATTCATTATTCTTAACGGTTAATGAGAATTCTTCCATGCTTTCTCTCCTTCTTCTTCTTTATCCATTTCTCTTTGAAAATGTGTGTAGTATTTTCTAGCTAGATCTATTCTATGCAGGTTCAATACATTTACAAAATCCCTAAACTATTCATCCAAAAAATATCTTATTACAATGCATGGTTAGCTCAATTAACTAGTTGTTCGATGCCTTTCTCATGCTTTACAGCCTTCATGTTGCTTTTATGTTGTTCTCCTATTTCTAGAATGTCAGGTTGTCATTCTCCTGTTATTCTTTATTCCTATGGATTTATTATTTTAGTTTCACGTTGTATTCCTTTTTCACCCTTTCCTCCTTCTACACACTTTCTTCTGGATGTGCCTCAATGACACACTCTCTATATTTCCTTCCTCCTCCGTGCAATTTTCTTATACTTAGGATTTTTCCTCAAAACTTTATCAAAACTGCAAAATTTGTTTTCAAGACTACCTGTCCAACACTTCCCCAACACTCACATGTGGTGCATATCGAGCCACTAATTTATGTTTGTTGATATTCCATGATGAATTGAAGTTTTGAGAGGCAATCTTTTCCCCCTCTACCCCTTTGATGATTGTGACTTCTGTTGTTGGTGTCTCCTTTGCTCCTTGGGCAGTCAAATTTGTAAGTTTGTCCTCTACTTCAATAATTTATTTCTTGACCCTAATCTACACCATGGCCAACTCTCCAATTACCCACAATGCCTCTTCTTGCCGTGGTCCCAGTCTCTGTTGTAGGATATTTTTTTGGCCCCTCATTCTCTCCACTTCTACTCGTGTCTGTCGTTGATCTAGAATGGAGGACATCTGTGCTATTGGTGGTAGTATAGTCACGCTTTATGTTTCCTAATGTGTTTGTTCTTAAGATTATCTTATCTTGGACTCTACGACCTTCATCTCCGACTCTTCTATCAACTATGTCCACACTTGTGTTTTCTCCTCACAAAGTTTTGCGCATTTTCCCTCAATCTTTTTGATGTTGGAAACGATTTTGGTTGTCATTCTCTCTCTACCTTTGCATACCTATGGTGGAAATCCTGGCATGATCCTTAGATTTAAGTCTTCTATCCATTATCAAAATCCCTTAATGACTTCAACAATATTTTTCACTTGTTCCTCCATATTCTCTTTGACTACTATGTGTTACACATCAAAATGACACACTTAAGTATCTCACCCTAAGTGTCACAAGTGTCATATGCACCTTGGTAAGTGTTGCAAGTGTCATATGCACCTTAATAAGTGTAGCATGCACTTTTCTATGTGTTTTATCCCTTTGAAACCATCAAAAAACATTTTCCATGATCGCTAAATCTTATTGGAGAAGAAACCCATCATTTCAAGGATAGAAACACACTTTTTACTTGAAAAATTGACCATGTTTTGGGGATTTTTGAAGGGTATCACCCCCTATCCATGTTAGGGGAGTGCTACCCCATAGGGAAGTGCCCCCCTTACCTTATTTAGGGATTTTTTATCTAGGATCAACACTCTATATCTAACTATAGGGAAGCGCTACTTTTCGTTAGAGGAAAATTTGGAGAATCCTACCTCTTTCTAAGGGCCATCTCTTGGAGACAAGGATGGTTTGGATCAAATGTTATCCTATGGAACTATCCTAGGATCACATACTAACCTAAAGGAGACATATCCTCAACTAATCCCCAAATATACTCATGGTTGTTGTGCCTCACAAGCCTATATATTGAGGGCTTTCCAAGGTGAAAAGGGGAGAAGCTTTCAAGTATCAAACCTTTGATTATGGAGGACAGAGACAAATATATCAAACTTATGATCTTGGGATTCATGCAAGGGTATCGATGAGGAGATATTGGAAGATTTGTATCTGAAATCATTCATGGTCTCATTTAATATACTTGGCATAATTCCTTCAATTATGTATTCATATGTGATTTTCTATTGATTGGTTCAATCCACGTAGATAGATTTGTTTTGTCTAATCCATTAGAGTAGGAGATAGTCATTTGTTTCTTGTTGTTCATTGCAGGTAAATATCTTCATTGAGAGTGAATATCAAGCTCACGGATTGGAGCGGATTGGACAAACATCATAAACGAGGTGCATCATACTTCGCCTCCTTCTCTCTTTTTCAATGGATAAAATGAATTTATAGGAATGGTAGTGTCCAAATGTAATTTTTTGTCTTGGTATAGGGGTCTGTAATCCAAGGGAAAGTTCACATGTCTGCAGGGGAGTGTTTTCGTAACAGAAATTGACAACTCCAATGGGAAAGGACATGGCCTTGTATTTCCTTGGATCATATGAAACTTTTGCCTTTTTTGATCTTATTTGGTTGATTTTTTTTTAGCCTTCCCTCTTCCCTATATGTCATCAAGTAGTAGTCATAGTTACCAAGCCAGTCTCTGCTTATTTTTTCGTTTTTTATTCTTATTTTCAAGCATCTACAAGACCAATGCTCCCCAAGAGTTGCTACTAGGGCACTGGTTATCTGATCAACACTCCTCAGTGGTCTCTTAGATATCGTTGATGCACTTTTTCTCTTTGTTTTAGGGAGTGTTGGTCTCTTATTTTGAGAAGATCCAAGATAGTTTTCCTTGTTTTTCTCAGCCCTTTGTTGGAGGTGTTTTTCCCAAAGTATGTACTTTTCTTGTCACTTTGTTGAGGTTGAGGATATGGCTCCTTATCACTCTTTTCATTGTCTTGTTTGAGCTTTCAACATTTTCCAGATCGCGAGATTGATCTGCCTTGTTTCTTCTTGGTTTCATCTGGGTCTTGCAAAAGTTTCTAATTATCTGACTGATTGGAAAGGTCTACAAATGTTTGTTGGTCTTAAGTTACTTTTAAAATCTTTACTCTTTGAATGATTTGATACTTTATGCTTACCACGACCTGGCTTAGATTATTCTTTCTTGTGTCTTGTTTTGTCAAGACATATGAGTGATTTCTCTTTCTCCTTATCATTTTTTGGATTCTTCTTTGAACTTTCTTGTATCCCTTGAATTCTTGTCGATTGTTGAGTCCTTGATAGAATTAGTTATCATACTTGTCTCTTTCATTTCTCGTTATCCTGTGAGTGCATGCTTTGCTTGAAATCATTTTTTCTTCGTGTATTTTGTATTTGCATTCAACTCTTTCATTTTGATTGAAAGTAATGAAGTGTTAAAGTTACATTTTCTTTCTTTATATATTAGAATCAATCAAATAAGATAGTTGAATTCTTTCTTTTGGGTAGTGTAGTAGATTTCATTTAAAAAAAATGTATTTGGGAATTAGGTTTTTTTGTTAAAGAAAGTTGAACCTATTCTCCATCCTATATGTAGGATTCATTGAAGAAAAATAATTGCATTTCATTAGTTTTCACTCTTTTGGAGTTGAGTCTAAAACATCATAAATTTCACTTTTGCACCCTTGAGTGAAAAACAACCTTAAAATGAAGCACTTATAAAATTGATCATACACTTTTATATTATCTAGTAGTGAACCTACATTAGCTTAAAGTGTAGGGATTTGGAATAGGTTGGGATGATAACTTTCCAAATCTATCAGACAAACATAGAATCTTCTGCTAGGTAGTGCTAAATCCATTTGTTTTTATAAACATAGTTAGGAACCCCCTCTCACACAGGGGTTAAACATGAGGTCAGTATAGGAGAGAAGTGGGGATTTCCCCTCCGAAGCTTAACCCATGTAGCAGAAATATAGTATATTGGGGGTTATTCCTGAGAAAATATTGGTTTCATTTGGTCTCAAAATTTCGTGAATACTGAATCCATTCGGGGTCCTCAGTAGTATTTTGGTCCACTTTTCTTCAGTTCTCTTGAATAATTTCAGACTTGTTATCCTGCACATACGATCGTTCTCGACTATCGACTGTACCCGCCTGGAGGATGACTGCGCATTGGTAACCTTAGTGGAATATATCTGTAGGGTTGATGTATAAGGTGGCGGTGAAGGGGAGTCTTCATTGTACCTAATTCAGACGTTGGTCAAACTCACTCGGGCTCCTTGGAGGGTAAACCCATAGTTAAAACCATGTGGGAACTTTCACTAAGGCATAAGTCCATTAAGAAGGTCACCAATGTAGCTGATCCACCTGCTCTATCCCATCCCCTTACTATATTGATCTCGCTATGTTGGATTTCATCACCAACTAGTGGTTTCATTGTGGGAAGGTTTGTTTGATTGTTCGTTTCTTAGATTTGTAGAGTGTGTTGCTTGTTTTCCCTAGTGGACCTTAGGTCGAATAAATTTCAATGGTGTCAGTTCCTAGGAGTAACAATGAAGTAACCCATTTTCTTGGGGAACCTTTCACCTTTCCTTCTTTTGGAAATGTTGGTCCTCCATGCATTGCCACACTGAGTCTTCCAGGACTCACCATCAGGTTACCGGTTTGGTTTTTCCCCACTCCAGTGATATTGAATTTTCCCAGTACTTCAAATGTACCTAATTTTTCAAATGTAATCACACCACCCACAAATCAACCTCATGTCGACATTTCTCCTTCTTCACTCATGAGGTATCCTTCCCTTTCTCCTTCTTCTCCTAGTGAAATATCTAAAGAAAGTAGTCTGGTTGATAAGAAGAGGAAGAAAAAAAAGGAGAATAAGAAGAAGAATCAGAAAGAGACAAAGCCTCCAACTGCATTAGGTCATGTTGAATCCGAGCAACCAACTATTGTTAATCATACTGGAAGTGTTGATAAAGTTGAAAAGTCTAAAACGAAGAATCTTAAGCCCAAATTCCCTTACAGGATTTATAAGGGTGACCACTTTCTAATGGATTTACTTGGTCTCCCAAAGGTCTTAGAGATGTGGTATTCCATGTCATCATCCCCTACTAGACATGTTGGTGAAACCCCTTCAACTAGTGAAATTAAAGTTGATGAGAAGAATAGAACCATCAAATTTCCTTGTAATTTATGCGAAGGTGATCATCACTCTCACCTTTTCCCTTGTATGAATGAGGCTTCTTGTATTTTGGAAAAGCTTCAACTTCCAACTGGTTATCGTAATATTTCTCCCAGCCCATAATTAATTGATGGACTGGTGAATCCGATTAAATCCCTGGTTAGTCTAGTTGATCAAGTGGTCAATCTAGTTTCATCCTCAATTGAACCAGTATCCCAAGTAGCTAATCCAGTTTCGTCCTCGATCAACCTCGATCTTCATATAAATAGTGAACCTAAAGTGATCGATCCATTTGTGTCATCGGTCAATCCCACTCTTATTTTGAAGAGTGAAAACCATGTGACTGATCAAGTTCCATCATCTATCAACCACAATCTTCATCTGAAGAGTGAACCCAAAATGCTCGATCCAATTCCATCATCGATCAATCCCACTCTTCCTCCGAGGAGTGTTGCCAGAGTGGTCTCTTCGAGTCCATCATTGGTTGATCCCACTCCTCATTCAAAGAGTGAGGATGTATTTTAGGTCTTCCTTGTTAATACTGATTCACCCGGACAAAGGGCACTCTACCCATCCCGATGACACCCCCTTCAAACAATCAAATGATTTCTATTGATTGAAATCATTTGATAGAACCCCATCTTATTTATCACATGACTTTTGATATGGATTTATTTGAGGAACGAAATAAATAACAGATTGAAAACAATAACAAAAATATACAGAGAACAATAGCATATATCCAGTGAATAATAACTTCTATTGAATAAATAAAATAGGCTGGAACTGTAAAACTGCAAAACTAAAAACATCTTGCTCGAATGGTGGTAGCTATCTCTGAGAAGAGATGTGGCTACTACATGTATCCATTTGAGAAGAATTATTAAAATGAGGATTTAGAGGCCTTTTTAACATTACTCATGAATTCCAGAACGCTAGCCATCCAAAAACCTAACCCCAGGAGATGAAAATCCCAAAGTTATGTGGGCCTCGATGGGTAATTTGGTACCTCAACTTCCTGAGTTAGTAACTTTTGCATACGACCTCCGTTTTAGGTGCGTGATAGCCCGTTGGAAATTTATTTTTGAGAAATACACATTATGTCATCATAATATAACTTTGTATGCAATTTGACTGTGGCAAGCCAAAAAAACACTATTTAGGGCCCCAAAATGACCTTGGAAGTACAAAATGGTGTATTGACATGAAAATTTCCAAAATAAGCCAGTTGGATTAGGTGGGTGGCCACCAATCTCCACTTGAAAGTTGTGTAGGGATTCAAACAACCCCAAAACTGTAGAACCCACAATTACAAAGAATTACAGAAAAACGTGTTGAACTAAAAACTGTCAAGAGGAGCCAATTGGAATAGGTCGACCGCCAAAAATATCCACATGGATCAATTATACCCCCTTATGAAGCAATGGTCTCCATTGTGTTGAGTTCCCCCATCAGGTGATAAATTTATGCTGAATTTGGCTATGGGTGATCCACTTTCCTTGGTGTAGGAGTTTCCCTGCCTCGACAACCATATAAAATTGGATCCTTTGTAGGTGAGTGCCCTTGACCTGTGTGTCCACTATCTAATCAGTGGATGCTTCTTCCATGCAATCACGGTTGATCTATGTTGGTGTCAACTATTATGTGATCTCTGAGGTGTCCAATAATGGTGGAAAATATGGCCGAAGGAGGTCCACATTGAACAGTGGGTGAAAGCCAAGGAAGGGAGGAGTGTTGAGCTGAAAAGCATTGTCACCCAAAAACTTGGTGATATTGTAAGGCCCATATCAAAGTAGACAGAGCTTCTGATGGGGACCTGTAAGTCATTCTTTCTGAAAATGTAACCAAAGCTTATCTCCCACCTGAAACTTGTGAGGTACCTGGTGTTGATCCTGACGTTGCTTGTACTTAACATTGGATTTCTAAAAAATCTCATGGACCTGTTGGTAGATGTGATGAATCCACTCAATGAATCTAGTGGCTTTGTTGGCCTCATAATGAACATGGGAATAATCTATTTGTGTGGTTTTAAGAGGTAGTGTAACATCAATGGGACCCAAGGATTGGAATCCTAGCCCCACCTGAAAGGGGATATGTCTATTGGATCTATGGAGAACCCTGTTGTAGCTGTGTTGAACATAGGGAAGACTCTCATGCCATGTGCACGGATGCTTAGAATTATACATGTGCAGGATGTGCACAATCATCTGATTGATGACCTATGTTTGGCCATTGGTTTGAGGGTGGAAGGAAGTGGATTTAGTGAGCTTGGTGTCCAACAATGACCAGAGAATCAACAAAAATGTGTTGAGGAAACTGTTGTCTCGGTCGAAGATGATGGACTTTGGTATCCAAAAATGGACCCACAATTTTTCAATGAATAGCTTGACAATATCTATCGCTGTGATGCTCTTCTTGAAAGCTGTGAAAATGCCCATCTTCTAAAACTGATCAACCACCACAAATACACAATCATTACCTTACTTAGTGGATGGAAGGCTAGACATGTAATCCATCGATATGGATTCCCAAGGTCTCTCAAGAGTAGGAAGAGGGGTGTATAAGCCATTCTTTTTTATGGTTGGATTGGCAATGGCACATGTAGTGAAAGATATAATGTACTTGTTGATTTCCTATAGAAGTTTTGACCAATGAAAAGGTTTCTGTAGAATAGCCACAGTTTTCTCCATGCCAAAACATCCTGCCATCCGACTATAGTGATCCTCCCAAATCAGTTTTTCACGCTTGCTTGTAGGAACATAAAGATGGCCTAGATGGCATAACAATACATCGTGAATGTGAAAATCAGTGACATTCACGCCTGCACCCAAGATTTGATAGGTGGTGGTGAATTCCATATATTACTGATAAATTTGGGACCACTCAGATGCCTCATGCCCATAGGAATGGAGCATAGTGGTGAGTGCAACCATGGGAGGTCGATTGAGGTAGTCAACGACACAATTTTTTCTCCTTGTCTTATACTTGATGTTGATATGGAACTGTTGTAGGTAGATGGACCACTTCTAATGGTGATCATTTTGCAACTTCCGCTATGTCTGTATGAACTGTAAAGGATTGTGATCAATGTGGATTATTTTCTCCTTTCCCAGAATGTATTGTTTCGATTGACTACATGCTTGTACAATGGAATACATTTCCTTGTCATAAGTGGGGTATTTCTGGAAAGTATCTCAGAGTTTCTCACCATGGTATGCTACCGAATGACTTTGTTGAGTGAGAACTCTGCCTACAACATAGTTAGATGCATCTGTCTCAATATCTAATAGTTATTGCATATTGGGTAAAGAGATTACTAAATATGAGCACAAACAATGCTTTAGATCATCAAATTTTGATTGTTGTGCCTTCCACCACACACAATTTTCCTTGCCACCTCCCTTGGTCACTTGGATGAGGGCCCATGAGATATGGGAGAATCCCACCACAAACCGTCAGTAGAAGTTGGAAAGTCCCAAGAAGCTCCAAATAGAAGTTAGTGTGGTTAGAGATGACCAGTCACACATGAATTGGATCTTACCTAGATCCACATGTACCCCATGTTCATCAACAATGTATCCCAAGTATTGGAACTTGTTCATGCCAAAGGATCATTTTTCCAAGTTGGAATATATCTTGTGCTACCGTAGAGTGCTCAAAACCAGTTGAATATGTTGCATGTGATCCTCCTAAGTTTTTCTCAAGATGAGGATTTCATCCAAATATACCACCACAAAAAAGTTGGTGAAGGGTGTAAATTCTAACCTTGTATAGTATCTACTGCAGACTGATATTCAGAAAAGAATAGAAAAGATGCAATGGCAAATACAAACATTACACAGAGATTTTTCACCTGGAAACCCAAACCGGGAAAACCAGCATATATTATATTGATACACTTGTGTTACATTGT
>SNQJ01S0298215.1:0-10462 GCA_010110895.2 Picea sitchensis
AAGAGGCTTCCTTATATAGGCTTGGAGAGGCCTAACCAATTAAGAGATTCTTGGGATAAGTTGAGGATTCTTCTCCTTTAGTTGTGGATCTTCCCTAAGATCGAGCCTTGACCTCAGATCTGAATCTAACCAACTCCAGATATGAAGGGATTCTTCCCTAATTTCTCTAAACAATCCAAAAATTCGCTCAAAAAAGGCCAGTTCTCCCTCAAAATGGGGCATAGAGCATTGGAACGCTCCCCCAAAAGAGGTCAGAGAGCGTTGGCATTCCCTGATAGTGTATAGGGGAGCTTTGCCTTCCAAAATTGATTTTTTAGTGGTTGTTTCTATGGAAAAAGACTTGTACTCTCTGTCAAATGATTTCTCCTCTTCAAAACCAGTCTTTTGGGTGTTCTTGATAATTTCGTCTGAGACACGACATAGGCAAGGTGACAATATGATTTTGCTAAACTTGCAGCCAAAATGTGACACTTGCGACATTGGTAATGACGACACTAGGCCATCATCCTAATGAGTAATTTTGATGTGTAACAAACAATCCTAAAACTCTATAGGTATAGCCCTAAAATACTGAAATAAGAAAACAACAATGCAATATAGGGTTTATAGATGATAATTTAGTCAATGATATGCATGAAAGTCAAAACGTCCTAGTCTTTCATGGTAGAAAATGAATATATTGTTGTAATAAAACCCTAATCTAACCCTAAAACAATAAAGAGAGTTGAAATATGGAATTTTGTGATTGATTATTGGGATAATGACTAGAGCCTACTATATTTTTAGGCATATGTAGTCAATTAAGGACTCCTTTGAAGAGATGTGAGTAGATATAGGGTGATATCTAGGGTTGTTCACTACTAACCCTAGAAACTCCTCCTAGTATATCACCAGGTCTTCAAAGAAACTTCAAGGGAAGGTTTTTCACTAGTAACATTCCTAGTGTTTTAACAAGAAGGGTTTTTTCAAGAAAGATCCAAGAGAATGCACAACCATCACTAGAGATGCAACATTACACTTACATTCATTCATAACCAAAACCAAAAGATAACATGATACCACCTACTCAAGAAATCTTTCATCCATCAAAGTCCTGGCAATGAACATCCATGAAGTAGAAAAATCATCCACAAGACATCTCCTCCAAAAAAGTCACTCTAACTATCCATCCATAATGATTTTTATGAGAGATAAAGTAGTGATAAATATCCACAAGTAGCAATTATTTATAAGTGAGAAGTGCTTCTCTTATCTATATGAGAGATCAAACACCCTTCTCATCCATTAGAATCCCTAAAAACATAAAATAATGCCTTTATCTCTCACAAACCCTAGAGTTAATGCCAAGAGACATAAAATATGCATGATACAAGAGTGGACAGGTCACTAAGACCCCCAATGATTCCTCCAAGATGAAATAAATAAGCTCCAATGTCAAATCGTCCACCATAAATGCATGCTAGAGGTAACATGTGTGGTACATATGACCTCATAAAGTCGATGAATCACTCCAAATGATGTGTGGGGGGCTCAAAAAGTGAAACATTTCCTTCAAGAGGTGAAACATTCCATCTCCAAGTGGCATATCATCCCCAAGAGGTGTGGCATCTCATTAAAAAGTGTCATATCATCATCAAAATGTGCAATGTCTCCTCAAAATGTGCATCATCCCATCAAGAGGTGTCATATCTTCATCAAAGGTGAAACATCTCATCATTATAGGGTCACATCATACCCCATGGGTGCTAAGGTGTCTCAACAAAAGAGCCATGCCATCAAAAGGATCAATTTCCTCCAAGAAATGTGGAATTACCTCTCTCAAGTGGTGGGATGACCTCCATCAAGTGTGGTCATATCCCCTCAACATCCTCTAAAGGACCAAGGTGTCAATCAAGTATGTGTCCATCTGCAATCCATCATCAAAGGAGGGACTCATGTAGTCCATTCCATTGAGGCGAGGAATAATTATATCCTCACTCACAAGTTTATGAATCTCACTAGGTTGTGAGATAGGCATGATTATCACCTTGAGCTTATAGTCTCTTCAAAAATATCAATCATCCCTCAAGAAATAAGTTCTTGGGCCTGTTTCTATTATCAAATATGTATGCTTTGTTGTAAAATAAGATTAAAAAAAAGTGTTTGTAAATGAAGTTTACAATATTTGGATAAACAAATACAAGATAACATACATTTGAAAATTTAGTACATAACAAGTCTCAAATTGAAAAGAAATCAGAACATGATTTTCTAGATATCTTTTATGAGTTACAACTAAGTTTCTCTTTACAAACCCCTACGAGGGGTTGGACCAGAATTAGACTTAGAAGTATAAGATGTAATTTTGAATCATACAAGGATAACTGGTGTCTGAAAGAAAAATATCAAGATTGAAAATAAACCGGATCAATCCAAAATACAAGTGCTTCATAGGCTTGACTCTGCAAAATAGCATTAATCAACATTGAAATTGAATTCAAAAATTGTAATTAAGTCTAAACAGAGTATCAAGATGAATAAATGACCTTTTGAAGCATGTAAAAAGTATATGTTGCCCAGTCCTTTCATTTTCCACCTTTAGAGTAACCTTTCTATCAACAAGATAACCTAACTCTGATGAAAAATCATAAATGAATGAATGAAAAAGTATTCTCAGTTGAGGCAAGAACAAACCTTATCAGAAGTATCTCTCTCTATTTTTTGATGTCTTTATTTTCCTTTATTTATTCCTTTTATTCTTCAAAAGTAGTTCAAGTGGTTCAACTACTTTTTGTTCCTAAATTTGAATAAATTTAGTTAATACAAAACAACTTTTTTTTTGTAAACAAAAAAGTTTAATTCCTCAAAAAATAGTTGTCACTGTACATATCAGTTCAAGGTCCCAGGCATGACCCCTGCTCTGCCAATTGGTGGAAACCAAAATAGGTGGCACCCTTTTGTTCTTGTAGAAAAAAAAAATAAGGAAACGCCACTACCTTCTCTGCCAAACAATTGGAAATCGAAGTAGGTGGCAGTAGACCAATGTGACATAGCTATCTAGACATGCAACAAAAAGACTGAACATGAAATCTAGACAAAGCATAAAACAAGAAATCTGAACAGTTGTGCAAAAAGTCCCTTTATTTTGGAGAGGGAGTACAGAGAGCCTGTGAACCTTAAACATTAAAGGAACTATGGAAACTTGCATCTGGAGTGTCGTCATGAGGAGTGAAGACATAAGGTTGCGCATAGGTTGGGAATCTCTACCTACTTTGTGTGCATGAGAAGGCATCAAATATCATGTCAATCTTGCTACTGAAGAGAGAGTGCATGTGGAGTTGCTCCATCATGTCCCACCTCATCTCGAATATGAGCTCCAAGTTCTCTAACGCCAAGAAGCAAGGTGAGTGCAACTCGTGAGTCGTGGTTGATGTATGTGGTGGAGGCTCAGCCAGTCGGTTTTTCCAAGGAATTTCTTCTTGGACTATGCAAGTCATCCCTTCAAATCTTCCACTATGTCCATTGCAGGAAGACCGATATTGGGTCGGTCGTGGTGGTCCAAAACCATGTAGAGGAGGGAGTCAAGTGGAACCACAATTGGTTCCTATGGAAATTCCTCCTTTGCATAGGCCATGGGAGGTGACTTCGGCTCCTTATCTATTTGAATCAAGGTTGTCGAGGAAGCATGTGCATGCTTGGGAAGGCGTCTCTGCCTCGCTACATATAAATACCAAGAGGGGCCCCTCTTGGGTCTCCCACACTCATGGGGCATGGTGAAGATGGAAGGCTAGACACAACTGAGAAGAAGAGCATGCAGAACTAGACAACTAATTAGAGAAGAGCACAAATGCGTAAATAAAGCAGAATGAAACAAGCCATAACCATCCTGGAAGAAATGGAGGAGTACCAGGAAGGCTGAAGTGACCTCGCACACACCTCCTATACCCACTGTCACCCCTCTGCCATGGCTCACTAAGAACTCCATTAAACCTGAACGAGGGAGTTGTCTGACCTGCTCAAGAGTGCTATTAAGTTTGTCCTCCATTTGAGAAATGAAGAATGGGGTGTAAACATGCCTCATTAATAACCTGGGATGCATGGTTACTACATGGCCCATCCATTCTACGTGGCACCCCATCCGGGAAGATAGGACAACTTATTAATAATAAGGGTAAATAATAATTAATAGGTGGGGCCCTTATACATATTTTTTTATTTTATTTTCAACATTCCCTTGTTTTTCCATGTTTTACTCAAATACCATGCACATATTAGCATAAAAATATATCTAAAAAAATAATCCAAAGTAATCATTCCACATCATCAAAGACACTTGTATCTCCCAAGTCATAATAAGGGGATGATATAAAAGTTTTTTTCAAAAAACACTACCATGTCTGTTGTCCCAAAAATATATGCCTCAAATGTCAAACTGAAAATGTCATCACATAATAAAACAAATTCAAAAATAATATTCTTTATTTGAAGTAGACTCTCTCTGTTTACTTCCTTCTGACAATTCTTCCCTGTGTTTAAATAAATCTTCATCAACAAAATTATTCTCCTCAACTCTTGAAATCTCAGGATGCATGTCATCAAATGTAATTTTTATTACATCATCCTAAATATTGAGAGTAAGGGAATTGATTTTTGTTGTAGAGGACAACAACCTCCCAAATTCTGTATTATAACTAAATTTGGGACCCTTTCCTTTCTCAATTTTGAAAAAATAATAACAATTTTATTTGTTTTACTTAAACAATGTTTTCAGTTTTGTCAATTTTGGCCATACTCCCAACTTGTTTGACATTTTCTTGCTATGATGTTCTCATTTCATAAAGGTTTTGATTAAATATTTTGGTTTTAAAATGTTGCTAATTCACATATTCTTTATGATTTTTTCTCATCTACATACATTTCAATGAGCTACAATATTTGACAAGCTACAATTTTTTATATATTGTTGATTTTAAAACCAATGTTCCAACAATGATTGATCATAATATACAAAATCCTACTTAGCATTTCATAGTTGTGTATTACCATGATACCCACGATCCATAACAATTGTTTAATATTTTTTTGTGGTACGTTAAGGCCTGATCCGATCATCATAAATTAAAATCAATTTAATGGAAAATTAAATTAAGGTCTTTTCAAACTGCATATTTACAATCCTCCTTTCCCAAAGTTCAATGATTTTCCTCCACATATGGTTTTGAATTGTATAACCATATCTGTGAATGATTACCTGCGGTGCTTCTTCCTCGAAATAATATTTTAACTCAAGTATTGAAGATTTATTTTCATTTACCTGTAAGCGAGAGTCTATTAGGTTTTTTATGAGGGTTTTCCAAACTGTAGTGTGGTAAACTGTCAAAATGGAATGATTTCTAGAGTTGAAACTGGTGTCGAGCTTATTGAAGCTTAGGAATATTCTTTTCCTACTTTTGAGAGGGTTGGTTAGTTAAATTCTTTGCATATGTTTAATGGATACAATGGGAAGGTCACCAAAGATTTTGCACAAACTTTCAATGGTGAATGCACTAAAATTGGTGATATGGAGTTACATATAGATGAAGAATTAATAGCCACAGTGACTAAATTTCCATTAAAAGGGGAATGTAGCCATATCATCAATTAAATAAAAATGACATTTTTTGTTAGTGGTTATTAAGGGATTTATCACCTGTGAGGGAAGATATAGCCTTTTCTTTATTTATCACTTTCGGATTTTAATGGTTTTCATGGATTATGAATTGAAAATGTCAGTTTTATTGCTTAAAATCTTGAATAATATGGAAAATTTTTATCACAGAAATATTCTCAGTTCAAAAAGAAATATCTCTCATCATGGTTTAGTGAAAATTCTGATTGAATTTCAATTAGAACAGAATGTCGATTCTTGGGAAAAGTTTGTGAAAATAAATCAATTTTAGGAGATTAATGAGGCATATTTATAGTCTCACTTTTCTAAAGTTGAAACCCCAAATCCTGTAGAAGATACCATTTTTCCTTTTCCTCAAGTTTCTACTCCTCAGCAAAAAACTATGAGGGTTACTCACAGTCAAACTGTTAAGTTTATCCTTAGTCTAGAGTCATGTGTTTTTAGTGAAGCACCTTAGGTTTCTTCTGAAGATTCCAAGAAAATCGTAGTTTCCTCACTTGTAGCTGAGTGTGATGAACATGTTACCAAAAAGAACGATGATTCCATTATTCTAGTTGATTTTGTGAACAAGAGGCAAGGAAGAAAATTATCTAGAATGTTAAGAAATAAGTCTAGGAAAACTTCTAAAGCTAGTTCTCCTATCCAAGTTGAGGATGAAGATTTGGTTACAAATCAGGAAGTATCATCCCCACAACACATTTCTTCATAGGAACCAATTGAAAAGGTCGCTAAAGAAAAAGAGGAGAAAACTGAAACCAATCTCAATCTGGAGGTTTCTTTCTGGAAGGACAAATATTATTCAATGGTTCCAGTGTTACAGGAAAATATAATTTATTTGGAATTAGAAAATCAACTTCTTAGCTCAAAAAATAGAGCTTTTATCAATAGCCAAAGGAGACAGGTTCTATGTACTAAACAAGATAAACAAAAATAAGCAGCTAACATTAACTCACCATGAGTTAATATTTTCATTAATTTAGAATTCAAGATTGATCCAAGTAATACTCAGTGGTAAATGTTTTAGTTATTGGTATGAGTTTAACATTTTGTTTAGTTAGCTTAGTTTGTATTTTCGTTAATTCTAGTTAATAAAAGAGTAGCTACAAAATTTCAAATTCTGTAGCAACTCTAATTTTGTTTTTATATTTTACTAACTTTTGTCTTTTCATTTCTTTTTTTGTACAAGTGTAAAAGGAATGTCTTGGAAAATACGAGAAATGGGAAAACTAGTTTCGAGGCAAAATTCTAAAATTGAATAGTTAGAAGTTTTTTATTTCATGTACTTAGTTAATTTAGTTTGGGGAATTAAACAATTTTGTTATTTTCCCATTCTAAATGGATAATTTCTTATAGTTATGGAAGTTAATTTCCATTTTTGAATTCCTTCAATATAAAATAATGAAGGAAAGACAATCAAAGGGAGGATTTAGTTTTTTGAATGAAGAACAAAAGCTTATGCATTGTTGTACAAGTCTTTGTTTTGATGTGTTTTACTAAATCTTTTGTGACTTTGAATACTAATACAAGTAATTAGTATTTGGTACTGTTACTGGTATCCGAGTGTTCATTTTTGAAATCAAAGTCTGGTCTGGATTATATGTGTTAACAATATTATAGATTGGTTTACTCGATCACTGCTAATAAATTAGATCAATTTCATTTGTATTTGACACATCATCTCAGTGGTTATTATGTATATGAATTATTGTTGGGATTATAAGTTTGTATTAACTATTTAAATAGGTTTATTAATTCATTCTCAGTGGATATATTCAAACATATGTTTTAAAATATCTATATCTTTGAAACATTGTTTACATTACTTAAACTCATATATTATTTGAATTTGGGCCCGAGCATTAGATTTTCTTTTTAGTTTTATTTGTTTTAATTCATTTCTTTTACTTTCATTAAAAATATTACTTTTCCTTAAAGATAAAACAAAATCCTCTTTCATAGGGGTAACTTTTATGGTAATTATAATTAACCATTTTCTTGTAGATAGTTTTAAATCTGTATATATTTATATTTCAGTTTGTTACTTAATAAAAGATAAAATATCTTCAATAAATTAGGTGTATATATTTTAGATTTAGTTTTATTTTGTAGATTAGGAAAGTTATAGGTAATTGGACCTAAACCAGTCAGAATCACCATTTACAATGAATACGGGTCTAATTGGGATCCTGACTGGGCGAATTCCTGAATGTTAAACATGGTCATATTTGACTATCAACATTTTGGCACAAGAAGGAGGACCATATGATAATGAATGGCCAAAAAAACCAACAAAACCAAAGACCATTCAATTAGATCAACTTATCCCATAATATCGTTTGTTACTACATAGTTAGAATCTCCAATTCGAAGAACTATAAGTGATATTTCTTCCAATTTTCTTAGTTCTCTAGAATTTCAACAAATAAAACAACGAATAGAAGATATCAGAAATCAAGGAGAAACTTCTCAAGGATATTATGATTCTATAGATTTGGTTATTCAATAATTAGGTGTTCTTACAAGAGCATAGAGCCAGAGGTTAGGTATCAAACCTATTCATTTTCAAGTTCCTGTCCAGATTAGAAAAACCATAATTAAAATTGTCGGAAATAATCCTCCCTCAACTCCTCTACATACACCTCCTATTCCATCTCCTCCTCCATCACCTCCTTTTCAACCAAATACTATGGTTGCAGTACCGAGAACGCCTTGGAGAACTCTGGGAGAAATCAACATGATTTACCTAAAAATACAGATAAATGGTTACCAAAATTTAATCCAGGATCAAAAGAAACTCTTGATGATCATATCAACAAATTTATGTTAGTTGTTAATCTGAGAGGTGTTGAGAATGAAGACGTTGTATGTATACTTTTCCCATATACTTTTGAAGGAGAAGCTTCTACCTGGTATTTCTCATTACAAGTTAATTCCATTACAAATTGGGATACTTTCGAGGATTTATTCATTAAAAATTTTGGGGATGATAAGTCTTCATCTATTTTATTAGTATAATTATATAAAATTAGAATGGGACCTAAAGAAAAAATAAAAGATTTCAATCAAAGATTCCTTAAACTTCTCAGTAAAATGCTTGAAACATCCAAACCTGGTTTAGACATTCATATTGACTTTTATTCCTCTTCTTTACCAGTTTCCATTGCTATGTTTGTTAAACGTGCAAGTAAAAATAATTTTACTGAAGCAATGCAGGAAGCTTTAGATGTAGAAAAGGAAATATCTAGTATTGCAAGTAAATCTCCAAATGAAGATTCAAGATATTATATAACAACAATTTTTATTTTTATTTTATCAAAGAATAAAGGAATTATAAATATGTTTTTGATATGGAAAATTTACAGAAATTCATGAAAACATTAGCAAATGAGATAGTTGATGTTAAAGTAAAACTAGTTGAAGTTTCAAATAAACCATTTAGGCCATTTTTCAAAAAGAATCCACAGATTCCACCTGGTGGCCAAACTTTAGAAGGAGTTAATGTTGATGAGGAAGAATGAGAGGATAATGAAGAAGTTAAAGATACTAATGTATTATGGGACATTAATGGAATTTTTAATGAAGATTATAAAAAATAATATTTTGCTTCTCAAACCTGAAGTAAAAGTACATCTTCAACTTCTGAGACCGATCCACCAACAAATACTTCAAATACATAACTTGTAGAAAGCAATCCAACATCAAGAAGTCGTGGTGTGGCTGAAAGAATTGATTATGATATTATAGAAGATATGAAAAAGACCAAAGAAAATATTTCCCTTTATGAACTAAGTAAATTAAAATATCAAAAGAATGGTTTATTAAGGGCTTTAGGAGTTTCTGAGAAGACAAGTTCATCATCTACTACAATAAAAAATAAAGAAAACGTTTCAACAGTTCAAACTTTATCTTCTGAAGTAGATATTGGTTCAATTCTTATAGGTGATAGATCAAGGTCACATGCTCCTCCATTTATCCTCACTTTCGAAATGTTTAATAAAAATGTGCATAATTGTTTGGCTAATTTAGGTGCATCTTCGAATATAATGCCTTATTCGGTTTGTCTTCATATTAATGCACAACCACATAAATCAACTATTCAAATTGTCCAATTAGATAGAACAAGGGTAAAAGTTTTGGGAGAATTGAAGGATGTATTAATGAGATCATCATCTAATTCTAAAGTTTTTCAAATAATATATATTATCGTTGCTGATATTCCAGATGATTATGGATTAATTTCAAGTTGACATTGGTCTGAAAAACTTCATGGATATTTCTTAACTGATTGGTCTCACCTTTGGCTTCCATATAATGGGAAACCTAATCTGATTCGTGTCAATAGGGAAAAACATGTGAATCATAATGTGACAGATTTAGATGGAGAAAATGAATGTGTGGATATTTCTGATAGCATTTTTGGGAATTACTCTATTGATTCTTATTTTGGAGATTTTAATGCGCAAATTTATCCTTTCCAACCTATAGATCAAAGTGTTGGATTACTGAGAGGGGGGGTGAATCAATAATAGAGAAATTTCATCCTTTTTCACCAAAAATGCAAGTGTTATATCAATGTAGCATTATCATCCAATAGTTACAGAGTAAATAAACAATGAACAAATGAGAAATCACACACATACACAGTACACCAGTGTTTTTACATGGAAACCCAAAGTGAGAGAAAACCACAGAATGATTTTTCTTATATTTCTTGAAGAATTACATTCATTGGAAGCACCAACTTCCTTTGTTTTCAGCTGCAACTGGAAGGAGGCTCCAACCCCCTAGTTTCTCAGGCTACAACCTGAGGGAAGA
>SNQJ01S0298218.1:0-10413 GCA_010110895.2 Picea sitchensis
ATTTATAGTTAGAATAGCTAGTATGTGTCCTGCCCTAAAGTTAAAGTCTCTTCAGGCCTATGTCTATTTTCTGCAACTCGTATGACAGGTGTACGCCAATGTCATATCTTCCCCTGCTCTACCCTACATTGGTTAAGTTAGTAGCCCTTGTAAGGTAAGAGGGTTTAGAGGTTTAAGAACTTAGTTTTTTGTCTATTTGCTTAGCGGTTGTATGGATTTCCTATGGAACTGGGCCTTTGTTGCTGGTTCTAGATCTACTTATCCTACTTTTTGAGGTACTACATGGACATGGCCTAATATGGCATTGTCCATGTACATTTACAGGCCCGAATTTGAGTCTGTCCCTATAATTGGACATGGCCATATTTGTCCCTGTTCATGTATAGGGACAGGTCCGAATTCGGGCATGTCCTTGACATGGACAGGGCCGAATAAGGCCCTATCAACATTCTAAACAAAATTTCTAAATTCTATTTTTTAACTAAAAATTTAAATTTCCTAAAAGTTTAAAATTTAAACATAATTTAAATTCTAAATTCTGTAATGGTCATAGTGTAAAACATATCCTTTACTAAGATAAGGGACAGGGCCATATTCGACCCTGTCACTGTACATGTATAGGGCCGAATAAGGCATTGCCAACATTCTAAAAAAAATTCTAAATTCTAATTTTTAACTAAAAATTTAAATTTCCTAAAAATTTAAAATTTAAACATAATTTAAATTATAAATTAAGTAATGGTCATAGTGTAACACGTAGCCTTTACTAAGATAAGGGACATGGACATATTTGGTCATGTCCATGTATAGGTACAGGCCTGAATTCAGGCTTGTCATTGTACATGGACAGGGCTGAATAAGGCCCTGTCAACATTCTAAACAAAATTTCTAAATTCTAATTTTTAACTAAAAATTTAAATTTCTTAAAAATTTAAAATTTAAACATAATTTAAATTCTAAATTCTATAATGGTCATAGTCTAACACATAGCCTTTACTAAGATTATGGACAGGGCCATATTTGGCCCTGTCCATGTACAGGTACATGCCCGAATTCGGGCCTGTCACTGTACATGGACAAAGCCGAATAAGGCCATGTCAACAATATAAAAATAAATTCTAAATTCTAATTTTTAACTAGAAATTAAAATTTCATAATCTAGATGTACCTGCACCAAATTCCTGTAGCTCCAACATTTTCCCGCTTTCTACTCCAATGTCCACAAGACTGCCCATCCGCCCGCTTGCAACAACAACTTGCAACACCAAACACTGAATGGTATCACCAACACCATACAATATGAACTAACTAACAATTCACAAAAACTATAGCAGGCGTGATGTGTGGTTAATATATAAACCATTTGTTGGCCGAAAGATATTTCATCCAAAAGATTCTTTCGGTCGAAAATTTATTTTGGCCAAACGATTATTTCAACCGAAAATATGTTACCAGATGAAAAATATCCATATGGATAAAATTGTACACGAAAATCGAGGGCATCATCACGGTACCATTTGATTTGACGTTTAAAGGTTTGACTAAAAAAATAGGACTTTTAGCTGAAACAAATATTAGTTCAGTCGAAAAAATGTCTTTCAGAATTTTGGAGACCCGATTCTCACGAAAGTGTTACACACCTTCATGAATTCACCCATATGTTATTTTGGGTGCATTTAATCAGTATTGCAAATATGTTCCTGTAATTTTATGAATGCATTATTTTGGTTATAAATGAAAACATTACCAATGCTTTCCAACTCACCACAACGTTAAATCCATGTATGTGTCTCATCCTCATTTGTGGGAAACATAATCCTCTACAACAATTTTAGAGTTATGGGGATTGATAGTTGAATCAAGATTTCCAGTTTCCCCTTAATTAAAATGCTATCAATTTAAAATCTAGTGGGTGAATTGCAGAGTGTCCCACAGTGAAATTTCTCCTACATGTTTAAAATGGATATGCTCAACCCTTCTTAAGTGACTTGGATTCATCGATTCTAATGGTGAGTGAAATTGGAATGTCAGGTTGCATATCTTATTGGATGAGATGGTTTATACACAATGTTTGATTAGGAATTGATGTGTGCTTGGAATTTTCCCTCCTCTTAACCTCATTAAAGAGATAATGGTTCAGAATGGGGAGGCACCTTCTCTAAGGAGCGATCTTGGCACTTGTTTCCATTAATAATTTCATTTTACCTTGTATGCATGTGAGGGATTTCATGATAGTAGGAAGTCGACCTGCATTGGTTGGGAAATATTTTGGACATAATAAACATTAATTTCCCCTCCAATACTTCTTTGGTGTTTGATGGTTTATTCTCATCATATTTTTTCTGAGAAATACACCATTCTTTCCTTATACAAAACATTTGTTGGGAAAATAAATTTTCACAACATCCTTATCATATACATGTTGGCATGTTTACAGGAAGAGTGTGCTTGTCATTGATGGCAAGATTAGAGTGTGCATCAATGGAAAAATAGGAACAATGTAAGCTCAGGTGAAGAAGAAAATAGTATGCAGAGATCAAATCTCAGGAGAGATAGCATCCTGAGATGCACAGACGAGATCCCATACATCAAGGATCGCAAAAGGATCAAAGGTAAGCTTAGGTGAAGAAGAAAATTGTGTGCATTAGGGATGAGGTTAACTCGTTTCCAAATCTCAAGAGACATAGCATACTCAGGAACTTAGACGGACCATAAAAATCCTTGGAGGGAGAAAAATCGATAGCCGTGCACCGCTAGATTCAGAAAAAATGGGAGGAGGATAAGGCCGATAATCTATCTAACACTTGGAAGCTTAGGAGAGATAGGAGCCTTCGGTCTCAGGGAATATCAAACTGTTCAGTTGGCACCCATGGATATCGGGAAATCGGGCATTTGGAGAATAGAGGTGAGCCAACCTCCACTATCATGAAATGCAAAATCACTATGAGATCTAAACTGTTGGATCCAGAGGACACATGGCGAGAGATCAACATATCGCTGACTCGTGAACTGGAAAAGTCAATGGTGAGTAGTTCTCCAACTTCGTGAAATGAAAAGTCCCAATAAGATTCGAACCATTCGATCATAGAGGGCTATGGGCTATTGATCTGGAGCAAGTTTCGAAAAATCGAGAGTCGGGAGAAGGGAGGTGAGTAGTCCTCCAACTTCGTGAAACACGAAGTCCCAATAAGATATGGACCGTTGGATCACATAGGGTTGTGGGTTGTTGATCTAAGAGTATTTCGAATATCAGAAGTTGGAAGAGTTAGGGTTGGCTCACGTTAAAACACTTGACACATGAAGTCGCGATTTGATCATAGCCGTCGGATCAATTTCGAGTGGAAGGACATGATAAGATAGCAGAGATGCATCGCAAAAATATCAAGCCATTGATCCAAGATCCTGATCGAATGAACAAAATTTACTCCAGATATAATGATGAGAGGAGGTTACGATCCTGAAAGTTTGAGATTTGAAATCCCCAGAATGAGAATTTCTTTCAACTGTCAGATCTGGAGATCAGACAATGACCATTAAATCATGGAGATCTACATCAACATATTTTGTCAACAAATCTCATCCTCAAGGAAATGTGGCAGACCACGTCAACAAGTACACATGTCATCTGATCATTGAGACCAAGGATTGCACATGGACAAAGGAAATAAGGCAAAGCTTTCGTTTGAAGGAGACAAATGTCAACAAATCTTCCATTTCGAAAGATATCCAGTCAGCAACAACAAGGTTTGAGAGTTGAAACTCCCAGAGCACGGATCACGAAGGAAAACTCATACGTTGATGGAGGAAGGAGAGATCTGGTCTGCAGTTTTGAGAGGAAAGATATGAACCATTCATTCAAGAGTACCATCAATATCATGAGATCGATGGTTGTGATACATTGCGGGGCCTGAACATGCTCGAGCCTTAATTTTTCGTAAGAGGACTGCAATTGAAACCACGGTTTTGGAGAAAGGACACATGGAGGCTCGTGGTGAATTGCGGGGAAAAAAGTGGGTTTCCCTCAAACCTCCTATGGATGTTCCGACAATTGTGTGGTCACACGAAGCTCATTTCCTAAGGTCATATCGTGAAATGGAGCCAGTGCTCACCAGACAGAAATCAGGAAGCGCCTTTTGAATAAGCGTTTGATCACCATCGATGGTCATGTGAAGGAAAGGGATTAGAAGCCAAAGACAACTGACTATAACTGACAAAGAAGATGAAGAGTCTCGACTTCCAGAGAAGCTAAGGAATCTTAGCATAACGCCCAATGATGATGAACGCATGGAGCTAATTGCCAGGGATAACTAAGAGTTTCCATGATGATCAAGAGATGACTCGATGTGAGAAAGAAATGAAGAAAAGAGAAGTAAAGTGATTTTTCTACTATCGTGCTATGCAGGAGTGAGGATGAACTATAGTGAACAACCTGCAGGGAAGAACAGTGACCCAATGAAGAGCATGTAGAGGCATTGTGCATAGAATGAAGTTGGTGCACAGAGAATATAAAAATGCACAACAAAGAAGTGATTAGTATTGTTGTTGAGTGTGATTTATGTGGGTAGAAGAATGTGGTGTGCAGGAGTTGAAGCACAAAATAAGTAAGGAACATAAACACATATATGAGAGAAGAAAAAAAAGTGCATCAGACATGAGGAGAGAGACATTGATGCAGGCAAAGAAAAGCAGTGTAGCAGAACAATGATGAGAATGGTAAGCCATAGATAAATGTTGTATCACTGTGATAAAGTTGTAAAAAGAAAATATTTATATTTTAGGGTGGTAGGGAGGTGCTAAGGAGGACTGGTGTCCTCATAGTTTCAAGTGGGTGCTTGAACAAAGGGAGTTGTAGCTTCCATATGGTTGCAGGCAGAAAAACTAGGGTGGCAGGGTGGTGCAAGGGAGAACCATTATTATCTATTATACATGTTGGTGCATGTGTGTCTGGAAGTTGGTGCTTCCATCCAGTTGGTGCTGGAACACTCAGGGAGTTGGTGCTTCCTTCTAGTGGGTGCTATAGAAACCAGAGAGTTGGTGCTCTCAGGAAGTTGTTGTTTGTAAAACAAAGGTTGTAGCCTCAAGATGAGTTGGAGCTCATAAGAATGATAATGTAAAGAAAATAAAGATTACTTATGATATCAAGAAGAAGAGGTTTTTTCCTTTATGGGTTTCCTCAGGAAATATCTGTCTCTGTATATTTCATGTGTGTGATTGATGGTTAATATTCTATTGCTTACTTCCCTACATCATTGTGATCATCATTAAGTGTTCTATAAAGAGTTTAAAATGGGCATAATTGTTTAAGCACAGGGACAACTGATTCAACCCCCCCCTCTCAATTGTCGAACAATTGGTATCAGAGCTGGTTCCTTTTATTTAAAGGTAGATCAGTAAGCTTAAACATGTCAATCCATGAAGGAACTTAAACCAATAAGGCCCCTCTTTTCAATGGAACAAACTTTTCCTTCTTGAAAGTTAGGATGAGAACCTAGATAATGGATTTAGGTGTAGATGTCTGGGATGTGGTAGAGACTAGTTATGTAAAGCCAATTGTACTAGCTAATAAGGATGACAAGCTAGAATTCAGCTTCAACGCTAAGGCTATGAATGTTATTCTGAGTGGGCTTGCAGAAGCAGAATTTGTAAAAGTTATGCACTTAGAAACTACCAAAGAAATGTGGGGCAAACTCATTAGAAGTTATGAAGGTAATGATAAGGTAAAGGATGTCAAGCTTCAAACCTATAGATTACAGTTTGAACATCTAAAGATGAAAGAGGATGAAACTTTTGGGAAGTACTTTCTGAGAGTTGAAGAACTAGTGAATGCCATGAAGAGTCTTGGTGAGAAGTTTGAATATGTAGTTTTAGTCTAGAATATTTTAAGATCTTTGCCAGAAAGGTTCAACCCAAAGGTCTCTGCTATAGAAGAAATTAATGATCTAAAAAATCTACCTTTTGATCAACTTCTAGGAACGTTGACTGCATATTAAATGAGGATAGGTAAATATAAATCCACTTCTAGAGAAACATCTTTTAAAGTTGATAAGAATGAGGACTCTGAGCCTGATGAAATTGACGCAAAATTTGTGAGAAGACTAAATAAAGGATCCAGCAAGTACCAAGGCAAATTGCCCTTCAAATGTTTTAACTGTAGAAAGATAGGTCACTTTTCATCTAAGTGTCCACATAAGAAGCAGGATCAGAATTTTGACGGAGAAAAGAAGTTCAAACCCAAGAGATTTGGTAAAAAGAAAATTTTATGTGTAAACAATGATGACTATTCAGAAGACACAGATAGTGACTCCTTGTGTGAAGATAAGGTTAATGAATTTATGCTTATGGCCCAAGAGTATTATGATAATAAAAGCAAAAGAATTATTGTTGATGATGAATAATATGTGGGTGACTTGGAAGGAGAAATGCTCAGTGCTCTAGAAGAAATTGCTAGACTCATATCTAAGAAGAAAAAGCAAAAAAAATTGTCGACACAGTTTGAGAAAGACAATAAAGAACCTAATGAAGACTTGTCCTTGCTAAAAGTGGAATTATAAGAGACAAATAAAATAGAGGACATTATGAAACAACAATTATCATAAAAGAAGGGAAGGTGTGAATCCTTGGAAGAAGAGGTAGTAAAAACCATAAAAAAGATGGAGAAGTTTAAAACATTGTATCTTCAAAACCTTCCAAGCATTAAAGCCACAACAGAACTAAACGACATTATGAGCAAACATAGATCTTCATTTTTTAAGACTGGTTTAGGGTATGTAAATGGTTCAAGCAACAAACAACTAGAAAGTAAAGATCCAGTAAATATGATCAAGTTCAAAGTCAGGAGACAATCATACCATGAGAGTACTCTATCACCTAAAGCTAATAAAGACAAGATGATCCCTGATAAAAAACAAAGAGATCAGAAGATAGAGAAACAAATGCCAAAAAGAAGGCCATCCTTCAGGTACCAAAATTTATTTCATGGCTAATATTTTTACTGTTCTAATTTTTGTCATAAGATTGTAAACTGTCAAATTAAGTTTAGAGACATGCAATTGAGGAGGTCAAGAAATAGAAAATATTTACAACATAGAACTAAGGAGCCAATGAATAGAAAACGTAGCACCAATCAATTTGACCTACTGAACAATGAGCTCGAATGTTATAACTATCATAACTTCAGCCACAAAGCTGCAACCTGCCATTTGAATAAGTACAAGGCAGATCCAAGGATAAATCCTTTAGCTAGAAATGCCAGCACATGTAAAAAGAAAGACAGTGAGAAATGTGGTCTAGTACTTTTAGCTCAAAAAAAAAAGACCACTGGTATATAGACAGTGGATGTTCCAAGAACATGAATGGAGACAAGGATAATTTTTTGTCTATAAGTAAAAGTAAAACATGAAATGTAACCTTTGGAAATGATGAGCCAGGTAAAATCCAGGGTAAAGGGATGGTGAGTTTGAGTAATGGTAAAGGAAAATTCTAGGATGTTCTGCTTGTAGATGGGCTGAAACATAATTTTCTTAGTGTAAGTCAAATGTGTGACAGAGGATGTGAAGTGGTGTTCACTTCCAAGGATTGTAAGATAAATTCTGTAAACTCAGGACAAGTGGTGATTGTAAGAAAATAATGTATATGTGCTGAAAGAAGATAAAGAAGAGTGTCATCTAAGAAAACATGATGAAAGCAGGTTATGGCATAGGAGACTTGGACATCTAAACTTTGACCACTTAATTAAGCTCAAAAATCTTGAGGCAGTAAAAGATCTTCTAAGAATATCAAAGCCATAAGACTTTGTGTGTAAACCCTGTCAAGTATGAAAGCTAACCAAGACACAATTTAAATCCAAGAGCTCTACTTCAATAGAGAAACCACTCCAATTAGTTCATATGGATTTATGTGGACCATCAAGACAGGAAAGCACATGGAAGGAAAACTACTTTATGCTGATCAATGATGATTACTCCAGACTTACTTGGGCTGCTTTTCTCAAAGAAAAAACTGAAGCATTTGAAATTTTTTAAATATTTAATGATTTAACTGAGAATCAAACATGCAATAGGTTAAAGGCAGTAAGATCAGACAGAGGAGGATAATTTATGTCAAGTGAGTTCAAGGAATTCTGTGATAAACTTGGGATCAAGAGAGAATACACAATCCTAGGAACTCCACAAAAAAATGGAGTAGTTGAGAGGCAAAACAGAACAGTTCAACAAATGGCCAGGTCAATGATGAATGAGAAGAACATTGGTCAAACTTACTGGGTAGAATCAATACACACAATATCCCATATTCTTAACAAGGCCCACCTCAGACCACATAGTGACAAGACACCTTATGAACTATGGTATGGAAGACCTGCTTCAATCCAACACTTCAAAGTCTTTGGGAGTAAGTGCTACATAAAGAATAATAATGAAAACCTTGGCAAGTATGATGACATGGATGACGAAGGCATCTTCTTAGGACATGCTACCAATAGTAAAGGATTTATATGCTTTAATAAAATATTGCACAAATTAGTTGATTGCATCGATTTAAAGGTTGATGAAGGAGTCCCATAAAGAGAGGTGAGCAATATTGAGCCTACCACATAGGACATAGCTGAAATGAAAGATGAACGGGTCCAAGAATCATATAGAGAAGAGACACCCAGACAAGAAGAGTCAGGACAACAATCAACATCAAATCCTTCCTCCAGAATTACTCAAAAGAATCATATTGAAAGTCAGATAATTGGTGAGAAAGATAAATGTGTACAAACCAAGAGAAGGATAATCAAAGACACCGAGCAAGCACATATGGCCTTCATATCCATGGTGGAACCCAGGAAATTCAATGAATCCGGTGAAGATCTAAATTGGTTAAAATCAATGAATCGGGAACTAGACCAGATTGAAAAGAATGACACTTGGGAACTCGTTCCTAGGCCAACAAATAAAAATGTAATAGGATCCAAATGGGTCTACAAAAATAAGATGAATGAGCAAGGAAATATTGTAAGAAATAAGACTAGATTGGTCTGCAAAGGATATGCTCAAATAGAAGGTCTGGACTTTGATGAAACATTTGCGCCTGTAGAAAGATTAGAAGATAATAGAATGTTTCTTGCATATGCTTTGTCATAAACATTTTAAAGTCGACCAAATGGATGTCAAGTCAACTTTTCTAAATGGAGATCTAAAAGAATAAATCTATATGGAACAACCAGAGGGTTTCCAACTGTCAGGTAACCCTGACTGTGTCTGCAAGTTGAAGAAATCCTTACATGGGTTGAAACAAGCTCCTCATGCCTGGTATCACAGATTGGATATGTATCTACAAGACAAAGGGTTTAAGAGAGGAACAATTGACAAAAATCTATATATCAAAATAGAGGGTAATGATCTGCTCATGTGGTGGTCTATGTAGATGACATCATCTTCGGTAGTAATAATGCTTCATTGGTAAAATGGTTTGATTCTACCATGCAGTCTGAATTTGAAATGTCTATGATAGGGGAACTGCCATTTTTTCTTGGCCTACAAATTACTTAGAGGTTTGAAGGAATATTTATTTCTCAAGAAAAATATCTAAGAGAAATGTTGAAAAGGTTTCAAATGGAAGATTCTAAACTTATGAGTACACATATGGTTACTGAATGTAAGTTAAGAAAGGATGATGATTCACCTGATGTTGATCAGAGTTGATATAGGTCTATGATAGGCAACCTATTGTACATCACAACATCCCGTCCAGACATAATGCATGATGTTGGCATGGTAGGAAGGTATTGGGCTGCACCTAAACAAAGTCATCTGTTAGCTTCCAAAAGAATATTCAGATACTTGAAAGGAACAATGGACTATGGCCTATGGTATCCTAGAAATCAGAATTTTCAACTATCAGTCTATTTAGATGTTGATTAGGCTAACTGCATGGATGAAAGGAAAAGCACGAGTGGAGGTGTATTATTCTTAGGAGATTCCCTTGTATCATGGTTGAGCAAGAAGAAAGGTTCCATTTCCTTATCAACTATAGAAGCTGAATACATTGCACCTGCCACATGTTGTACCCAAGTGTTGTGGATGATTCAAACACTTGCAGACTTGGAGGTAAAATATACTGCACCGATCCCAATTCATTGTGATAATACCAGTGCAATCAGTCTGTCAAAGAACCCTGTATTTCACTCCAAGACCAAGCATATACCCATCAAGTATCACTTCTTGACGGAACAAGTGACCAACACTATTGTTGCTTTGCATTATATTCAATCCAAAGATTAGATTGCTGATATATTCACTAATCCTCTTGCAAAATCTCAGTTTGAGTATCTATGCCAGAAGTTGGGAGTGACCCTATTATCAACCTAAGAAGGTCCATCCTGTCAGGGGGAGTATGTATTGGTTGAATATTTGATACCTCCTACAATTA
>SNQJ01S0298220.1:7658-18120 GCA_010110895.2 Picea sitchensis
TTAGGTGGGAGAGAGACATCTCCCAAAACTGACAGACAAGTGTCATGAGTCTAGGGTGAAGTTTGTATACTTTAGAGACAAGCTTTGGCATGATGAAGAATGTCTCCCTCGTTGAGAGGGAGTGTTGATGTTTGGACAACATCAGGAAGACATTCTTCTAAATTAATAATTAATAATATAATTATTAATTATTAATAATATATATAATAAGTAATAATAATAATTATTATTATTTATTATCCAAGGGACGCATCCTTTCATGGATGGTCACCATATGTTCTCTATATATGGAACACTCATCATTGTAATAAAACACATCAATCATATCTCATCTCATATGAAGAAAATCAACAGAGGAAGCCTCATATAAAAAGGCAAATCTCATTTCATTTTTGGATCATCACTTCTCACCTTTGTGAGAGACAAGTCTGAAATTTTTTCCCTCTCTTGGGTTATCTAGCTCTTCTACTTACGCACCTTGCCTGGAGGATCAAGTTGTGAATGTTTTTGCTGATTTTGAAGAGGAATTTCTGCAATTAGGGTTTTGTCTCATGATATCTTGGCTAAAGTAAGTGAATTTTCTGCAATTTATCTTTATGTTGTTAAGTTTTATGGTGAATCTTGCTACTTTAAGCTAGATGTCTTTCTTGGTAAAACCCTAAGAGAGGAGCATAAATGCTTCCTCCTCTCACAAGCTTACTCTTGTTCAAATTTGGTGAAGCTTTCTTGCTAGAGTTAGTATTCTAAAGCCCTAAAGTGCTAGCACTTTAGGATTTTATCCCTAGACACTTGATTTTGACCTAGTTGAAGCATTAAGAAGGGAGAAAACGTTTCTAGAGCCCAAAAGTGCTTGCACTCTAGCAATCTTTTTCTTTAAGGTTTAAACCCTAAAGCCCTAATGTGCTAGCACCTTAGAGTTTAAACCCTACCTCTTGGTTTCTACTAGTTTAATCTTCCAGTATTGTTGCATTTGTTGTTATAAAGACTCCATATCCCTAAGGCACTAGTTACATAGCTCTCTTGTGGTGAAATAGATCAACAAACACTTTCTTTCAACTCTCTTAAGCTCTCTACTAACATTGCTAACACTAACTTTGACTAACTTGCTAGTAAACTTGCTGTTGTTGAAAAAGTTTGCTACAGCCACCTGATAACTCTTAAATTTGCTACATACACTCATCAATTGGTGGTCTAACACATTCAGAAATTGCATCTAATAATTGGATATTGTTCTAGTAGATTTGTGCTAAGTTTTCCTTGACAATTATTGCATTTCTAATCAATATTTGTTGTTTCTTTTATAATTTATTTACTGTTGTTGTACTACTATTCATTGCTGCAAATTCATAACAGCCATAGCAACTTTTCATGTCTAGTGTCTTTAAGAGGCATTTATTGCTTGTTTGAACTTGGAAATAAATGCCCAACTAGGTCTAAAGTTTCAAAAAGAGAAAAGAGAGAACTCAGTTCTCATTTGTAATAGGATTAATAAAAGCGGGCCCTTGGAGCCCAGTTTCTTCATCCCCATTAGGGGGATTGGTGTGTTGTGCGTTTGTCTTTGCTTTATTTCTTTGCAAGTCTTATTATATGATCTCACAAACACACATAAGCATAAGGAAATCAACCACACACAGCACTCAAATCTTTCATGCACTTAAGCTTAAAAGTAATTTCAATCGTTATGCATGATTAGCTTAGATTTTACCTTTTGCTATCAACAATAAAATATTGCAAAGTTTATTTTCAGTTTCAAGTTTTGCAATGTTTATTTCAAAATTTCAAAATTTTAAATAAACCTTCCCTGCAATTACCGATGTATGCTCTGAACCCTTGTGAGCCTAGCTTGATCTTGGGATTCATCAGAACCGGAATTGTTTGTGCGGAGTAGTTTAATTAGGGAAATCTCAATAGTTGCTACCTTAATGCGCGAGAAAATGCCTAAGGGGAGTGTGTGAAGTCAGACGGGAACTTTGATATCTAGGTTCTCCCCGTGTTGGACATTTGACACCCTTAGTGAACTTAATGGTGAGGCACTGGGGCTTTGGTAAGTTCTCCGCAAGTTTCCAAACAAAGAGGTAGCCTCTAAAGAGGCCACACAATCTCTCATTAATCTACCTTTAATTTACCTTAATAAAACACGCGAACAACAACTGGCCACGATACTTTTAAGGCATTGGTACTATGGATTTATCTTTATGTATGTGAGCAGTATATTTCATTCATGTATGATTGTCTAACGAATTTATCAATCTTGTAGAACTTGTATCCTACTTGGTTTATGCATGTAATCTTTATGGGAAAATGATTTATATGAATATCTCATCTGATGAATGATAAATGTTGAATGCGTATGTTTTATTTGCAATAAACTCCTAGAAGTAGTTATTTTGCTTAATTTAGTTTAAAGAGCCTTAGTATTTTTGTTAGGGACTACCCCCCTTGGCTTCGCTAGGAATTGGCCTAGATGGAGGAGTTGAGGATCAGGTGACAGCACCTTGACTCAAGACTTGCCCCCAAGGACACACTAAGTGGATAGAATATTTCTTCCACGATAGCCCAAGTGTGTATAAGGCGGCAACAGGCACAGCAGGGCCGACCTCAATAACTCATAATATAATTAATAATTACAATATTAATTATCTTTTACATTAATTATCTTTCACTTTATGGTGGGGCTGACTTGTACCCTTTACATCACAATTAGGGTTACAAGTAAATCTTACTCTTAGACAATATAGCAATGGATCTCACACACCCACTAGTGCTCAGCCACTAGGGGCACTTCCACCTGTGCTCAGCCACAAGGACTTCCTATTCAACAGGTCTCTATCTCACTGAGTCTCACAGGAGAATCATCTGGACACACACCCACTAGTGTGTAGCCACTAGTGGCACGTCCACCTGTGATCAGCCATAGGGATGTCCTACTCAACAGATCTATATCTCACTGAGTCTCACAGGAGAATTATCTGGAGTACCACATCGTCTCAACTCTCTACACAGAGGAGAACGATACACCTATCACATGGGCACCTTCACCCCTCACAGGGGTATGCACATCGTTTCATCTCAAACGACACACCCATCTCATGGGCATCCTCCCCACACAAGGGCACACAGCGTTCCATCTCAGTCTCAGAGAAGAACGACACACCCATTTCATGGGCACACCCAACTCATGGGCTCTCTCACAAGCCGACTCACTCAGTCTGTGTCTTGAAGGATGTTTCACGAAGCTATAATCATCAACAGAACTTGAGCGGGTTTTTGGAGGTTAGGCAAGCTTTCCTCTCGTAGGATCCTTAATAATTTTTGGGTCCCAGTCCATTCCTGTAAACTTTATTTTTTCTTTTCTCATGAGTCTACTTTTGGAGGATTTCTATAATCCTATTGATTTTTCAAGAATAATTGGTTATCCTCATGAACTTCCTGATGCAACTATTGAAAACTTGCCTGCTTTTTGTAATAATGGTGATGCTAACTCTCACATCAAAGCCTTTTGGCGATGTATTAGTAAGTAGTGTGATCCACATATTCATGAGGATGTTCTAATGAAATTGTTTGTCTTGACTCTTGTTGAGGGAGATGCTTATGATTGGTTTCATGATTCAGATGATTACAAGTTTAAGACCATACATGGTTTGATACATGCCTTTTTAGAGAGATGGGGGGATAAACAGGAAGATTGTCTTTGGTTATATGCTTCAGCAGCTCCCATCGAGGAATTAACAGAGGTTATTTAATGCCACCGAGTTCATCTGTGTAAATCAGTTAAAAATCTTCGAAGCTCACCTTGCCAATGCAAGTAATTGCATTGGATACTCAGATCGTATAGAGGGAGGATTTCACAGAGAATATGAAGAGGAACTTCATTTAGAAATTTTGGATGAGTCAATTGCGGATCAGGAGGAAACAAATGAATTTGAGTTTGAAGTTATTGAATATCCAGATAATTCAACTCCCCACCCGCCTCCTGAAGAACCCATCTCTTCAGAGAAGATCTTCAACAACCTTGATGAAAGCAATGAAGTAGTTTCCTTGACAATTTCACTTCCAACCTCTCAACCATCAGATGATTCAACACAAGATAATGGGAATGTGGAAGGCAACTTCAGTTTACAAGTTCCAGATCATTACGAACAATGGTTGGCCTTCCACCATCATATGCAGACATTTATCAAAGATTTACAAGGTTTGCCAGGCTTCAAAGTTTGGTTAAATAAAGGGAGACAAATGTTGCTTGGGTGGTCCATTCTCAAGAAAAACTCCAAGTTGATAAAACTTGGAAAAGGATCTTCAACGACTCACCCTGGATAGGGACTTTTTAGACCCCTGGGGTCTTACCGCATCCATAATGTGGCCAGTCATAATTCTTTCCACCTTAGCCACTTTGATGGTGAGCCCATAAATGTTCCAGGAAATGGGCAACAACTCAAGTTATTTTTCAAATGATGAGCAACCTGGTGTCCAAAGGGGCACCCTTTGTAACATATCTCTAGCATTTTTCCTTTGATTCTTTCAATTTTGTTATTGTCATTTATGTATATAGTTCATTGTATAAACATTTCGTTTATGTGATTATTGTCAATCTCATTTCATTTGTTTAAGGTTTATTCTTTTTACACATGTACTTATGTTGGGTATTGGTGAGCACTCTGTTTTGCAGATTCTAAGGTTCTCGCATGCTCTCCTTCCAAAAAGATCGAACATACGTCCCCATGTGGAGCCAGATGTTGACCACCTGTTTCGACTAGGGGCAACGTCATGTACCATGAAGATATGTACCTTGTGGTACAACAAGCTTGAAGACTTTTGGCTCAGCAGGGAAATTCTTCCCACAACACTTTTTTCTATGTACACGGAATGTTCGCTCCCCTGCGTGGGATAATAATGTAATATGTTAGCATGGATCAATTTTTAGTTAGTTGCCTAGGACATTATCATTAGGAAAGTCCTTTCAACGAGTATTTTTTTTCCTCAAGTAATTAATCTTGCTAACCGGCGATTTTAATTATCCTTGAGTTTTTCACTCAAACAATCCTCCAAAGTGGTGAAAAGTGTTCTAATGATCGAACCTAATGGGTGACTAAGGTTTAGAAGTGTTGTAAATGACCATGCTAGACATCTCCTAGAGTCTTGCGAAATTCCATTAAGTTTTGATATCATTTGTTTAATAATTAAAAAAAATTGTTAATTGGAAATTTTAATTATTTTTGTGTAAAATGTAAAAACTTGGTCCTTGGGGATTTTGTATAAGGGTATGGGTACTCAAATCAAATGGCTTCTGACCCCCTACACCCTTGGACCAAGTTTCAGGTCAATTGGACAAGTTTTGCTAGGTCAATGTCCATGAGGAGTCTGAGTCAGTAAAAAACCAACATTTAATTAGCTAAGGTAAAAAAGCCAAATTTTGTAAAAGTGACTAAAGTCAAGGAAAAGGAGGGGAAAATGACTCCTAAGGTCATTCCTAAGTTAGGAGAAGATTGTAAAGTGAAATGTGCCCCTCCTCTTCATGTGAGTATGGGAAAAGGTTAAATCTAAGGTTGGGGAGGGCCCCACACCTTGGGTGCCCCCCTTGGACCATGGATATGTTGTTTAAGAGGGGTTTCAACCCCCTCAAAACATTTCCCTCTCTCCTAAAGTGCACCCCCCTTGAGTGGACCCCCTCCTCTTTGAGTGACACTTGTTGAACATGCAAGGGGGGTCTACCTTGCCTTCCTCCCTTAAAAGAGAGGCCTCCCCGCCTCATTGGAGGATCTATTTTCAGTGCAAATCTATGCTGCCCAAATTTCTCTCTTTCCCTTCTTGCTCTCTCCCATTCTCTTCTTTGTAGTCTTGCTTTAAGTATTTGCAGCAACATTTTGTGGATAATAAAAGTAAAGCTTTCGAGGATATCTTTTGTGCATTTGAAGTATTCTTGGTGCTATTACATGGTCTTCTCTTTGAGGTAATATTGTTGCATTTTATTTTGGTATTTCCTTGCTTACATTGTTCTAACTTGGAGACCCACGCAAAGTATTTTGCTTGAGAAAGATTGGTAGTAGTATTGCTATTAGTCTTTGTGGGTAGTTTCTATTGGGGTATGGAAAGTATTTTACAAGCTATTTAGATACGCTCACCTCCTTGTTTTATTGTGTAGCAAGAATTTACTTATCTGCAGGTTACCAAAGGCTTGGAGGAGTGGATTTTAGATCTCGAACTTCACTTGTCCAACCATCCAAGGCTTCCATTATTTTTTGTTATCATTTCCAACCACTATTCTCTTACTTTCAATAATTATTCTTGTCCAATATTGTCATCTAATCTCCATTTTCATGTTCATATTTTTACATAATAATTTATGTTTTATGTACTAACAGAAATTAACAATTTCCAAGTCATTTGTAGCATTTTCCAGCAAGCAAAGCTTGCTGTTTTATGAAGGTTTTCGCCAGGTTATGGGGAGGTGTTGCTCATTTTTTTTCCCTATAAGACTCAAGAAAGCATCCAAGAGTTGTGGTGTCAAACCCCCTTCACCCTCTTACTTTTTAAAGCATTGTAAGCAGCCCAAGAGAGTCTCTTGGGCTTGCATTCTCATTTTTAATTTCCACATCTGATATTGTAATTTAGTTTTAGTATTTTTCCCACACCTTGCATAGTGCTTGGTTTTGTTTGCCCCACTTAACATTGTTTTCCCCACTTCTCCCACAAAGAGAAGGTTGTGTGGCTAGTGTAGCTTATTTCATTTAAGTTATTTTCTTTCACCCACCTTGGCACAAGATCGGTAGGCTTGTCCTCCACATCGTGCCATAGTTGTGAGGTTGTTAATTCAATTTATTTTCAAGTCATTCATTTATTTAATTTCGCCCACACCTTGCATTGTGCTTGGCTTTGCCAACCTTGCAAAATCGTGAAGGTTAGTTTAGTTTCATTTTATTGCTAAGTAATCAAATTGGTGCCCCGCCTTCTGCCCTGTATTGCGTCCCCTTGCCACTTTGTGTATCTTGGGTAACTAAGAAAGGGCAAAGGATTGTGTGGCTAGATTAATTAAGCACTCAATCCATTATCGTTTTAACCATCAAAATAGGGTGACTTGGGAGGCTAAAAGGGGTTGAAGCCGGAGACGGTTTCACGGCACTACGTGTCCTCCTTATTGAGCGCCCAAGCATTCTGGATTTGACCTGTGGAGTTAGGGAAGAACCTTGTTTGTTCTTCTTATTCGGCGCACAGCACTTCCTTTTGGTTAAAGTGATAAGGACTTGGGGTAGTCACATAGCTTAGGATTGCTACTCACATTTAATCCCCCTAAGCTCAAGAGAGACCTAAAAACTTACTAAACTCAACCTACACACTTTTCACAACATTTGCATTCCAAGTTTTGTTTTTTTTATTTCAAGCAATTTTACTTTGCGGAAAATTCTTTAATTGTGGATATTTACATTTACTAAAGCATTCTTTATTCTTGGTTACAAGTATTCTTTATTCTTTGGGAAATAATTGTCTTAAGTATAAAGTCATTTTCATTGTTTAATTCATGGTGTAGATATTCCATACTTTATTTCAAGTTATAGAAATATCTTTAATGTGCATATCTCAATAAGTGATTTTTGGTTATATTTAGGCACTGGTCTATTTGTTGTCTTATAAAAGAAAAGGTTTTCCTATCATTAAAAGAATTGCATTTTTCCATCGTTTGTTTGTCATTGGGTTGGGTCTCTCTAATTGATAACTTAATTAACTCCTACATCATTAATCAAAACTTCACATAGTTTAATAGTGTCTATCCCCCTTGGCTTCCCTAGGAGTGAACCTAGACGGAAGAAGTCTAGATCGAGGTGACAGTGGGTCTAGACTTAGGCTTGTGTCTCCAATGACACACCAAGTGGGTTGGAGACTTCTCCACGCTTGTAGGTGTGTATAAGGACGGCAACACTCCTTACTGAGAGTGATAACATTCCATAATTTCTTACTTAAATTTGCACCACATTGTGAAAACGTATTTTAAGTACTTGGGAACCTGAACAAAATCATCATCGAACCTAAATTATACAAGTAATGTCCTAAATATTTCACTACTTCAAATAGGAAATAGCATTTAAAATCAGCTCATATATGCTTGCTCCTATTTTAATGCAACTCTCCCCTTTTTATGGCTTTGTTCCTTTCGAAGCAAAAGCATAATGTATTATGTTCAAGAATGCATTGAGCCTTGGGAGTGTTTTCTAGACAAGTTAAAGTGTTAGCAGAATAAAATCTTCCACCTCATGATATTGTACTTGTCACATTTCTCTAGATAAAGATATGAATAATTTGATGCAAGAACATTAAATAGCTAGTCAATAAGTTGTCCATGGATGAATAAATCCTTCATTCGCATTTCTACAATATTTTTTTTGAAAAATACATCTTATATGTACAAAAAATAAAGCAAAGAGTAGAAGGGTATATACAATGGATAACATAACCTCTTCCATAATGCCACTAAAACCGAGATAAAAGAAGAATATGTTATGGGATCTAGAGATTGGGCATCCTTGATCAACATAGTGCTCTTATCCAAGTGTGGAAGGCATACCTCATCCCACGAAATAGTGCAAAAAGTAGAGAATGAGTTAACCTCATGTTCAAAAACAAACTTACACCTACTCTTCCATAGAATGATTAATGCAAAATACACAAGCACTACCATATCCCAAACAAGGTAGCACAAAACAGAGAATGATAATCTCCAAACAATGCAACACACCAAAGAAACCTGCCCTGAAGCAGAACTAAATACTAATCCTCTAAATATCTCTAGCAAAACATGGCAAACTAACACTCACAGAAGATGTGCTTTACAGTGTCCAAGCAATGACAGGCAAGACACGAGCCATCAGAGAGCCCACTCTTGGCCAGTCGAACCATCATAGTACAAAAAGCAGGCATTGAGCTAACCTCATGTACAAAAACAAACTTACACATGATCTTCCATAGAATGATTAATGCAAAATGTGCAAGCACTACCATATCCCAAAGAAGGTAGCACAAACCAGAGAACGACAATCTCCAAACAATGCATCACACCAATGAAACCTACCCTAAAGAAAAATTGGCTACTAAATACTAATCCTCTAAATATCTCTAGCAACATAGCAAACTAACACTCCCAAAATATGTGCTTTATAGTCTCCAAGCGATGACAGGAAAAACATGAGCCATTAGAGAGCCCACTCTTGGCCAACCAATCCTTGGATGGGATCCCTTAATACATCACCAACCTAGCAAAAACCCTCAACTTAGAAGAAAGTCAAGCGGACCAAACATTGTGGAGTCTATGCATCCATCTATCCTCCAAATCAATGGACACCCACATCGCATTAAGGACCGGGAATATTAGAGGTCTCTGATGAAGCACCAAATACGAACAATGAGACTCATATTGATGAAGTGGTCAACCAAAGCTCCCTGCCTCCAATCCCTCCAAATCTATCCAGGCATCCCAATATTCATTTTAAATAATTCAGACTCTGAAATGAGTCCTCTCAACTCCATAATCGAAGAATGGTTAAGGGAAATGAGACCAAAATCCCAAACAAGAGAATGTTAATCCTTCCAGAATCGAGCGACAAAATCCCACATCTTCCCAGAAGAAAATGTCCTTCCTACTCAATTTGCATGCCTAAAAGCGAGCCATTTCCGCAATATGTACTTTGAACCCTCCAACTCCAAATGGGACGACAAGCTAAACCCCATCCTTCCCTACTACCCTCTTCATGCGAATAGACCAGATATAAAATAGCTTTCCAAGTTGTCCATCTGCTCATGAAGATGAACAAGCTCGATAATTTAAACAAATGGGGTGAGGAGATAATATCACATAAGCTTAAATCCCCTCAAACTCTACATGTATGCTAAGAAAACATCATGAATGTCAAAACAAGACTTGCCAATTAGATCAACCCTCTAGACACCTCACTGTTGATGTTTTGGTAGTTGCGGGAGGTATTAACCTCCATATGTAACCTTTGACTAGAATAGAATATTCCGGAAGCAAGAGAAACCCTAAACAAATGTGTGAAAACCCTAGAAGACATGTCGGCTCAACAGAATATATAATATTAAGATATTATCCTCCGGGAAGACAAGTCGGCCCAGACTAGTGACTAGAACCACTATAAATAGAGGACATCTTGGCTCATTTGTTCACTCACTCACTCTCACTCAGGAAACTAGAAACAGTGTACAAGTTTGGAGGAGCAGTAGCTGGAGTTGTGCGGTTATCACTTGTTCAGTCTTTTTGGCACTTTCTCTTGTGCCCTACCCTTGGAAAAGGTGTGCTCTCTTGGTCATATGTTGGTTCTGGTGTGGCTTCTCGGAATCATTCTTTCTATCAAAGGTTAAGGTGCTCAGGGGTGGCTTTTGTGCCTATGGTTGGGTGACAATGGTATAGCATTGTCTATGGTTAAACGAGCACAATATTCTAACAGGTTATGGGCCCACA
>SNQJ01S0298221.1:0-10462 GCA_010110895.2 Picea sitchensis
AACTATCTTGTCCCACCCATGGAACAGATCCTTCAATAGGTATCTGGTTCTGAAAGACTATCCTTACTGGATGGTTTTTCGGGGTACAACCAAGTCCTGATGTCTCCTCCAAACCAACTTAAAACTACCTTTCGCACTCCATGGGGCACCTACGCTTATCGGAAAATGCCCTTTGGATTGATTAATGTCGGTGCCACTTTCCAGAGAGCGATGGACATTGATTTCCGAGGATTAATCAATTAGTCCATCGTAGTTTACTTAGATGATGTTACTATTTTTTCCAAAAACAAAATCGATCATCTAGCTCATTTAAGAGTCATTCTACAGCGATGTCGTAAATACAACATTTCCTTGAATCCTAAAAAATCTATCTTTGCAGTAGAACAAGGTAAACTCTTAGGATTTATTGTGTCAAGCAAAGGGATGATTATTGACCCTGAAAGGACTCAAGTCATGTCGAAACTCCCCTCTCCTACATCCAAAAAGTCTATGTAGTCTTTCTTAGGCCAGATAAACTTTGTGAGGAGATTCATCCCCAACTTCTCCGAAATGGTCAGGCCTTTACAGAACCTAATTAAGAAAGACGTACAATATCATTGGGGACCCCTAGAAAACCAAGCTTTTAATGCAATAAAGAAGGCCATAATAGACGCTCCTTCTCTCATGAGACCTGACTTTTCCCAAGATTCCACGCTCTACACTTTTTCTTCTGACCGTTCCTACGCTACAGTCCTAACTCAAAAGAACGCTGAAAACAACAAAGTACCCATTGCCTTTATGAGATCTTCTTTCAAAGGCATTGAACTTAATTACCCAGTGGTAGATCATAAAGCCTACATTGTTTTTAAAGCAGTCAAGCATTTCCGGTCTTATCTTTTGAAATCCAGGACGAAAGTTATTGTCCCTTACCCAGCCGTCAGGAACCTGTTAGTGTAGAAAGAACTAGGTGAAAAGAGGGCTAACTGGGTTACCTCCTTGCAGGAGTACGACATAGAAATTACCCCAGCTCAAATAGTGAGAGGCCAAGGGTTATGAAAGTTAGTTTCTGATTCAACAAAAGAACAGCAAGAAGAAAACAATATGTCAAACCTAGGACAACACAATCAAAATGCAATCTGTTGTGCACAAAACTCTGTCAGTCCGTGGTATGACGATATAAAATTCTGTCTTGAACATGGGTCAACCCCCCGACACCTGGATCCCACTAAAAGAAGAGCGTCAATACTAAAGTCTACCTCCTTTTATTTGGTTAATGGTATTTTGTTTCGTCAAAATTTTGATGGTGTACTGATGCGCTGTCTTAAGAAAGACGAAGCAAAAAAAGTCTTACTAGAGTTGCATGTAGGAGAAGCTTGTGGGCATTTTGGTGGAGACACCACTGGCCATAAAGTTTTGAGAGCAGGCTATTACTGGCCCACACTTTTTAGAGACGCCCATGCCTTGTGTCGTAAGTGTACTATTTGTCAAAAAACATTAGGGCGGTTACAGAAACCAACCTTTCCTTTGCAGCCTGTTCTAGTAGAATCTCCTTTTCAGCAGTGGGGCCTTGATATTATAGGTCGAATCAATCTTCCATCCTCACAGCAGCATAAGTTTATCATAATAGTCACATATTATTTCACCAGGTGGTCTGAAGCTGCCGCATTAAGAACTGTGAATACCAATCAGGTAATTGCCTTTTTAAATTCAAATATTATCACTCGTTTTGGTATCCCTGATTGTTTAGTATTTGATAACGTTTCTTATTTTTCATCTCTTGAGATGAGAGAGTTCGCTTTAGAAAAAAGAATTAAATTGAAGTATTCTTCTAGCTATTACCCCCAGGGCAATGGATTGGTAGAATCAACAAATAAGAATCTGATTAAAATCATCAAGAGAACGGTGGCTGAAAATCACAAAAATTGGCATAATGCACTGTTAAACGCAATATGGGATGATAGGGTAACACTAAAAATTATTGTAGGTAACTCTCCCTTCTTTCTCATTTATGGAAGAGAAGCAATTTTGCCACCCCACATTCTTCTTCCCTCACTACAACTATCACAGAAAATACAAGAAGAAGATTGTCCCCCTTTGGAAAACCGAATTAACGCTTTGATGAAGCTAGAAGAGGTAAGATCCCAAGCTAAACGTAAGTTAGATCAACATCAACTAGTAGTCAAAAGCTGGTTTGATTCCAACTCTGCCTCTGATAGGAACTTCGAAGTAGGTGATCTTGTTTTGAAATGGGACAAACCGCATGAGGGGAAGGGAGAGCACACGAAATTTACTAAATCGAAGTATTCTTCTTCTAGCTATTACCCCCTGTATAAACGGATTGTCAGAATCAACAAACAAGAACTGATTAAAATCATCAAGAGAACGGTGGCTGAAAATCACAAAATTGGCATAATGCACTGTTAAACTCAATATGATGACAGGGTAACACTCAAAGTTGCTGTAGGTAACTCTCCCTTCTTTCTCAGCTTCTATGGAAGAGAAGCAATTCTGCTACCCCACATTCTTCTTCCTCACTACAACTATCACAGAAAATACAAGAAGAAGATTGTCCCCCTTTGAAAACCGCACTAACGCTTTGATGAAGCTAGAAGAGGTAAGATCCTAAGCTAAACGAAGTTAGATCAACATCAACTAGTAGTCAAAAGCTGGTTTGATTCCAAATCTACCTCTGATAGGAACTTCGAAGTAGGTGATCTTGTTTTGAAGTGGGACAAACTGCATGAGGGAAGGGAGAGCACACGAAATCTCAAAACTTATGGCTTGTACCATTTTTAATTACTAAAAAGTTGGGTCCCAGTTATTTCCGATTGCAGACCCAGAAGGGCAGCCCGACACCTATCTGGTGAATGGACAAGCTCTGAAAATATATTTTGTTTGATGACAACCCTTGTATATTATATACATATTCCGCTTTTGTTTGCTTTTTTTACCTGCTTGCTCGATTTTTCCTTGCGTTTATTAGTTTTTGATGTTGGAATGCACATGCCTGAATTTTGGAACTATTCAACCAAGGAAAACAGAAAATTCTTTCAATTAAAAAGACTAAAATCAGGTAAACATCAATTATATACTTAAGGAAATTTACATCCTGCGGTTGGAAAAGCTTGTTGTTTGAAAGAAGTTAAACATTTAGACTGTGAGTAAAGCCCACATGATTATCTATTATCTTTTTATGTTTTCCGTTCCTCAAAGGAACCATCTGTATGATGTTACCTCTACCGTAGTGCTGGTTCCCAGTAAACAAACCACCTCGGATTCAATGAAGGACAAATTTAAAAAAAATTGAGGTCCAGAAAAAAAAATGGATAAAATATCATAATTTCTGTCACACCCCTCTCGACTATATATCTTTGAAAACAAAATAAATCATTAAAGAGCCGTGGGAAGTGCTTGTAAAACCGATGGGATACTGAACAGGTCTGGCTGGCGTTGGGTAAATGCATGTATGGATGCCAAGACAACTTCATTGGCAAATATCAAATGTCAGATGGAAAATTCATAAATATGAAACCTCTTAACCAGAATACGTCCCATTCCTCGATCCGAACTTTGGCAGGATACTTCATATCGAGTGTTAAATGGCAACCCCGCTGAGGCTATGGACGCCTGCTAGAAGCAACGGCTCACGCAACAATTGAGGATTTTTCTTTTCATCGTGCCCTTCAAAGACTGCTATCGCCATCCTTTAAACACTGGCCGAATATCTGATGACAATGATTTAGGCAATTTTCTCAAGCATTTTGAGCAAATTATTCCTTATCCTAACTAAGTTGTTATTTTAAAGGTAGATAACCTGCTTCACTATGTGTCTCCACATGGCCAATTTACTTTTTATACTGCTCTGTCGCTCACACCAATGTTTCGGTAAACCTTGATTTTCATCACACCGAACAGACCATTATTTTCGCGCCATTTAACAATCTTCCTTTGTTCTTGCCATGACTCAAAGCATGAAAATCCTGATTTTGAAGTCACCATTAAATCATCACCGGATTTGTCATGGCTCAGCTCTTGTCTATGTGTTCATTGTACTTCCAATTTGACTATATTTCATTGGCAAGGCTCCAAGATCTTTACCCATTTGGCATTCTTTAATTGTCAATATGACTTCGTTTTTACAAGAATTTGATGATATCCTTATGATCGAGTTTTTCATACATTTATGGTTTGATGCTCCTATGTTCTTTCATCGACATCTTTGACATATTGTTTCATGAAAACACATTGATGCTACGGTTAGACCCTGCATAAATCATTTCATACAACATATATTTGATATGATCGAACCTTGGTGTTGATTTCAATTGTTTTGGTTTTAAATCCATGTTGTAAAACAATTGTTGCAAATGTTTGGTTGACTTACTATAGATTTCATTAATTGTTTGAATTGAATAGTTTTTGAGACATGTAATAGTGACGAATCACATATGCATCAGTCGACAGGTCGGGAAATGACCATTTTTCATGGGCTGAGCTAGCTCCACCACCTTCACATCTGGCCACGATTTCCCATCCTCGGGTCACTCTCTATTATTTCGCAAGTCATGAGCCGCTTCTGATCCGTATACTCTGCTCGTCCCTGCCTATGCACCGCTTCATCAGGTTCCTCGCTTCAAGTGAGGTCTCGTGGTGCACATAGAGCCAACCAGAGCCAAACTCTCATAGCACTGCATAATGCCTTAAGATTAGAGTCAGTATTAGTTGGTGTTTATACAAAGGTTCAAGGTTTCAACCTTTCTATTGCTCCAACACCCGCCTCACCTTTGGATTCCATTGGCAGGCTGTTCGCATACAACTGAAATAATCTTATAAGATCCGCCACAGACTAGCAAATGAGCAAAAAGGTGACATTTAAACCTGTGTCAACTGAGGTGTCGTGGCCGCTATTATTCGCATCAAGGAAGATTGTTTCCTGGGATAGAGGTATGCCTATCACTACCCTCAAACCTGGGTGGCACAATCTTTTGGCAATCGTTAAACAATTTGTGACTGGGAAGGTTGGTATATTTGAAGTATCAGGATCTCCACATGATGAATTTGAGATACATCCATCATGCCATTACTTCTTATGAGTCTTTACAGATGTCTAAAGATCTGGCTGTGAGAAGGCCATATAGCCTTTTCCATCACGTAGTCTGATCAAACTTATTATCGTCTATTTGAGCTCATGGTGATCATCATATGCTCTTCCCGTCGAGAAATGGTCATCTGAACTATCCAAGTTGACAAGGCTAGGTTACGAAACTTCTGGTTGGGCCACCGGTACATCATATTCCTTTTCAAACCCTCGATTTGACATCTAATTCCAATTCGATACCATAGCCAACCTGTACAAAGACAAGACTACAAGTTAAGAAGCTCAAGAGAAGAAAGGTAGAGGTGACAAATGCCAATTAAAGATAGGGAAGAAAATGCCTGATTGATCAAGATTTCTCCTCAACAAGTTTCCAAACAACATCTAATTTCAAAAGCCCATAGTGTTGAGCTGAGACTCTGACTGACATTGAGCGCTTCCTAATTGAGGAAAGCAATTTCTATTCCTATGGCCTATGCTCTAAGGAACCTCATGACTATGTCTCTAACTTACCTCCTTGCTTCAAAAATGACCCAAACTACCCGGAAATCAAGCTGCACAATGAAACCACTGGTGACTTAAACAAACCCTCGCCTGCAATTTTGAAGCCCGAGCAGACGTCATGTGTCCAATGCAGTGTGTGGCTAGATATTTATTACACTGACGTTCCCTTGTTGCAACCAAAGATCAAATCGTTAGAAGAACGGGTGACAATGATGGCAAAGGAGAACGACAGTTTGCCAACGAGAAGAAACAAAACCACCGACTCAATTTCTTCTTCAGAATGTCGAAGCAGCAACGGCCTTTCTCAATTCAAAATTATCATGACCGAGTTGCCCGGGTATGTTTTTTGACATCAATTTTTCTTACGAAAGCAAGGCTTGAATTAATATAACGAATCGGGTTTGCCGACAGCTCTGCTCATTTTAATAGATGCAAATGATTATGTTTCATCGAAATGATTTGTTGTGATCATGTGTAGTTTCGCTTTTGCTAAAATTCAAAGTAGCTAATTTTGGTTATGATTCTATCGCGGCTCTCAGATTAGTATAATCCATTGAGTTGTTTTTTATTCTGAATGGTTTTCTTTGAAACAAATACTGTACGTTTGAATTAGGATAATCGATTGGCTTTGATTTCGATTAGTTTTGTTTGTTTCTAATATATTCAAAACAATTATGTTGACTGATTTACTCGTAGAACGCTTTGTTTTGTGTTGAATCAATATTTTCGCTTTGATTGCATTCACACAAGATTTGTTTGGTAAATACAATTTTTCATAACGATTGTGTCGATCCCAAATTGGTTTGGATTTATTTCTTTCTTTGCTGGAACTCTAAATCCATACTATATGCCCGACAATAATGATCGTTTGCATATGCGTTAAAGATTCATTTGAGGTAGTTCTATTAGTTTTACATTAAGAAAAAAATGATGATCCTGTTAGTTTCGGCTTTTGATTCGACAACGATTTTATTAAGTGTTGAGTCGACATAAACTATTGCATGAATGATTTGTTTGATCGATTACAATCAATGCATTAAAATTGATTCAAAAGATTTCATTTGCTATCGAATAGCATAGAAGTTGTGGTTTCTAAATGATTCCTTTTTTATTAAATCAAAGATTTGAATATATTTATGTTAGCATTTCATTGATTAAAAACGATTCTGTTAATTAGATTCAGCTACAGATTCGCAAGATTCTGTAGCTAGCCTTAGAATTTTGATTTTTGTTAATTTTAATTAATAAAATATCACCTAAACTTGACTATTCTTGTCCACTGTGCATAATCATGACCAATTGGCATGATGTATGCTTTAAGAGATGTTTTGTGATATAGTTTTGTTATAGGTTGTTAGCTTTAGTCAAACTTGGGAGATTATCCCCAGATTTTTTGTAAACTATTTTGTTAATTCCCACAGGATGTTTACCCTATGGGAGGTCTTTAAATACTTGTTATTTTTGTAATACAATCATCATCATCATCACCTGCTTGGGAGAACCGTATCATGGACTCCTATAATAATATGCATCGGGATGAAAGATGTCTTGTAACAACTTATTTCAATATATCAAACTTTTTATTTCAAGTTTTCTTCATATCAGTTTGGAATTAATTATCAACTACTTTAGCCATCATAATTGCTGTAGGCTGACGGATTTGGTTTATATGTCATCCATATCTGACTGTCTCTCATTTTAAAAATTACGTTAATTACTTGCTTTGATTAGTGAATTACAGATTTCTCTTCTTCATTGACTGAATCATTTTGTACAAATCTTGCACACAGATTTATCTAAATGGTTTTATTTGTAAACTGTAAGATTGTTGTAATTTTTATGTCTTGTTTGTCCCACATTTATTTGAAGAGCAATAACCGCCTTGCTTACTTGCAGTTTGTGGATAATTAGGGTATGAGTTTCTCCCACTCAACAAATAAATCAACTATTTATATTAGACAAACCAAGTGTTACTTCAAAATCGTATTTTGCTATTTGTTATTTGATAGATAATTGATTAAGGTTATTTAAGAAGTTTAGATAGATATATATATAATTTAGATTCTTAGTTAGAATTATTATTTTAGTTGCTTAGCTAGATAGTTAGTTTATTTTTTTTTCTCATAAAATTATAAAAAACTTAAAAACAATAGTTTTGTTGTCTTAGGCCATATGATTTTGCGTTTTCATTTAAACTGGTAGAATCTGTGAATATCAGATATTTGCAATTGGATCAAATCATGGATAATTGAACATTTAAATTTTTTATAGAATTATTGCTTATAGTATAGATAATAGAATGTATATATTTAGTTCAGATTTGTTTATTAGTTTTCTAGTTATTGTCTTCACATTTAGATTAGTTCCTTTAGCATAGTTTTCTTTTGTTTTCCTAGGACTTAGTACAGCTAACGGAGCCACTAAACTCCACAAGAGGGTCATCCCAAAATGGCTTGGGTTATTTAGACAACTCCGACCCATCCACTCTTCCAGCTGGAGAGTGTTCATTACCGCCAAAAAGACCCCTAAAGGATAAGCTCATCACAACACCTATTCTTATATTTACGAACTGGGAAAACGACTTCATGTCCATGTATATGCTTCAGGTATTTCCTTGGGAGTTATCTTAGCACAACCAGGAGTTGGATCCATGGATCATCCTATCTATTTTGCAAGAAGGAAGTTGTCGCAAGATGAGCGCAACTATAGAACGACAGAAAGGAGGGTTTATCTATAATTTATGTTTTGCTGAATTTGAGACATTATTTGTTAGATTATCATTTTAAGTTCTTTACTCATCATTCCTTTAATTAAAATATCTAGCTAACAAACCCAGGTTGAAGGAGAATTTGCATATGGTTTTTATTGTTTCAGGAATTTTCTTTGAAGTGATCATTAATCCTAGAATATGTAATGGTGTATTTGGATCAATTCGCCTATACTAGATTCAAAGGAAAGTAGCAGAGCAGTTGATGATCAACTCTGAGATGCAGAACTATTCTAGGTTGAGGCCATACCAATAATTCGAAGACATAGAACTCTTTCATAAGTATAGAGCCTACTCTGTAAAACATATTCCACAACCCCAAAATTCCATATGGTGGTTAGAGCAGCGGACTATTAGTTGATTACAGGGCAACTGTATAAAATGGAACTAGATAGTATCCTCAGAAGATGTGTCTTGGATCATGAAATACAATATATACTATGGGAGTGCCACAATGGAGCTGCATGAGGTCATGTGGGAGGAAAGGCCATAGCATAGAAATTCCTCCAATTTGGACTATGGTGGGCCTAACTCTTCAAAGATGCAAAGGCATATGATAGATCATGTGACATGTGTCAAAGAGTGGGAAAACCATACAGGAGATATGAATTACTACTTCAACCATTTTGAGACTTACAAGCATTTGAGAAGTGTAGTATTGACTTTATTGGACCATTGGGTTGATCAACCCCATAGATAAGCATTCGAAGGCTAGGTACATTATTACCGCAATTGACTACCTTACACGTTCGGCTGAGGCAATAGTTGTTCAGGATTGTTCAACCGATATTGTTTCTAGGTTAATTTTTGAAAATATTATCACTCAATTTGGATGCCCTAGGAGTCTGACCAGTGACCAGGGAGCTCATTTTATTAGTAGTACCATAGCAAAGATTACAACAGAGTTCTTGGTCCAACATCATAAAATTATCCCCTACCACCCGCAAGCCAATGGAACAGTAGAGGCATTTAACAAGATTCTGGAGAGAGGGTTAACGAAGGTCTTTTGCACAAGTAGGGAAGATTGGGATGACAGAGTTCCAGCAGTACTATGGGCTTACAGGACAACCACAAAGAAACTCCACAATTACACTCCATTTCAGCTAGTTTATGGGAAAGAGGTTGTGGTACCTGCAGAATTAAGTACTCCAAGTTTGTACATTGCACAGATCACACACATGTCGGAGGAAGAATCAGTTGCACAGAGACTCATGTAGTTACAAGAACTTGAAGAGACCAGTTTTTTAGCATAATTCCATCAATCAGTTGAGAAAGAAAGGCAAAAATATTGGCATGAAAAACACATTAAGACTAAAGTATTTGTGCAAGGATACAAGGTCCTACTCTATGACCGTCGGTACCAGAAGCATCCAGGCAAGTTGTGCATGCATTGGTTGGGACCATTTATAGTTGCGGAGACCCACCCTTCAAGAGGAATCAGACTTGCACAACTGGATGTTATGTTGTGGCCAGGATGGGTGAATGGCACTCACCTGAAAACCTATATGTCTTAGAAATGAGTTAAAGGACTGTTTCTCTAATCCGAGGGAGCATGTATATTAGTTAGATTTGATTTTTTCTGCAATTTCTGTAAATTCAATTAATAATTTTGACATGTGTAGTGTTGCGCCACGACATGTAGTTCATTTATTTTTTTGTCTAAGTGGTGTTTGATGCAGAACTTCTTACTCAGCAACATAGGATCAGAAGCATCAAGAACCTATTAATGACAGTCATTAATATGAAGGGGACCCCTTTGTGGTCAGAGGGAGATTGAATCTAAATGCAATCTAAGTCCATGTGCCATACGAACCTAGTCTAGTCGCAACCTTTATTACTATTACGGTACCCCATCTGAATTCGGTTAAGACATAAAGACGTGATACACGAAGATGCCATCGATATTCGCATCGATATTCTCATCCGTCAAATGGTAGGGTCTTAAATCAGCCACATCCCTATCCAACTTGCACAGTAAATGCCAAAATTTACCAATAGGATTTACCCCGTTAACCAATCTCGTCGGACAAATCAGATCCAAGTTGCATCTATAGGGTAATGATGAACAACAGTTATTTCTAAACTTTCTAGCTAATCCGAGTATAAGGTTGTGAGAA
>SNQJ01S0298224.1:0-10462 GCA_010110895.2 Picea sitchensis
ATACATTTCCCTTATAAAAGAGGGTTGCCTTCTAGGGAAAAAAAAACCCTAACATAATCTCTATTGTTAGATCTGCGACCTTATAATGAACGGTCCAGATTTACAATGAAATTACAATTTAATTTTATAAGGCAATTTTTTCTTCAGGGGCTTCACCCCCAAACCCCCGCTGGGGGGGCGCTTGCCCCCAGACCCCCCAGCCGAGGGGATAGGCCCCCCGGACCCCGCAGAGGGGGTACCCCCCCTCTCCACTCCCTCGCGTGGAAGAGTGTACATACTTCTGGGGTGTAAATACTTCATGGGGTATAAACGCGGCTGCAAGTAAAAGACCTATAAATCAGGAAGATAATCAGGCTCCACAACCAACACTAGAATGATTGCTAAGCTTGAAGGAAGGAACATGAGATAAGAAAACCCTAAGGCAGATCCAAAAACTATGATTATGGAAAGACCCCAGAAAGAATCAGAGAAAGTATTGCTACAGATAAAAGAAACCCTGAATGACCACCAACATGTCAGCTTATCTGAGATTTTCAAAGAAAAAGAATGAATTGAAGCAAGAATAGGAGACTTTGACGTTGACTGTGTTCTAGATGAGGAAACATAGTTGAATATCATGAAAGAAAGAACTTGGGAACCTTTAGGGAAACCTGCTATGACTCCTTCATTGGGAGGAATAGGGCTATTTAGAGGAAAGTTGATAAACCTATGTGCAAATCTCACCCGGATTTCTATGAATTCCAATGGAACTTCGACAGAGGAAGATTTTGAGATTATTAAATTTATTGAGAACAATGCTCCATTTACCATGTTACTAGGAAAACCCTGGATTAAAAGAGATCAGGCTAGAAGGCAAGACGAAGAAGAAGTTTTAGAGTAGAAGAAGCAAGAGTTAAAATATTTTATGACTAGAAGGATCGCACACTTTATTGAAGAGCAGAAGAACAGATCCAAGCTATATAACACCCAAGACCCAGATGTCGAAGTTGCAAGAACATTAGAAGACCCACAGAATATTGAAGTACCTATTCCAGATAAAGAAGAAGTATCACCCTCGACTCTTAGGAAAGAATCTCAACAACACGAAGTAACTATGCTGACAGAAGATAAGAATCAGAATGGAAAAAGACATACCAAGACGAAGCTCACTGAAAAGAAAGATAGAAAACTAAGTAAGAAGAGAGCTAAGATCGACAAGTTACAAAAGCTTCTAGAGGGAACATCGCAGAAGGAAAATTTGCAAAATTGGAGCTTTGTCGGGATAACAGAACAACGCCACATGGAACTTCACCATGGCAAAGAAATATAGTCATTGGGATCAATATAATCGTTCGACCGACCCCCTCAAATGGGTAGAAAGGCATTTATGGTTCGCCACCAGACCGTTGGACCACGCTATAATGGACAGAACATAGTTAATGAAGGCTTCTCGACTGTTGCAAGAAATCTATTGCCAAGTTATCTATTTATCCCGTTACGCCATGCACCGAGAACACTTTTGCTAACCATGAATCAAAGCCCGCAAACTTGTTGATTTTACATAGTGACAATTGCGCTATTTCCTTCTATCCTATTGTAGTGTCTACGTTACTCCTCGAACACGAATATTTCCAACCCCGAGCGTGTATGTGAGATGAGTTCAGCGCTGCGGAGAAAGTTGTTGAAGAAGTTTTGATCGACCACATGAATGAAAGAGTCATGTCGATGTCTGTAGGTATACAAGATTCATCGACGATAATGGTGCAAGCCTCTCCGTCGACTTCTCACGGATCGGGACTATCCCGACCATCAGTAGAGAAAAGAACCAAGCATAAAGATGACCTAGCAAATGCGAAGTTGATTCCATCCATATTTCCCAATTACATCCCACCTCTGGCTGGCGTGGTGAATTGTCATAGTGTGCCAAGAGACTTTGAGTACACTATAGTTACTGCATACCTCCCAAAGGGGATATGCGCAGTTCGAACAGAGCATGACAAGATCACAGCATTGAAGTTTAGCGACTTCAACCTCATAGATCACAAGATCTATGTTATGCTCACCCCATACAAGTACCTAACTAGAAAAAAGGGAAGAACTCTAAGATCATCCCTCATTCATGGACGATGAACCTCGCACAATCCACCCTGCTGAATGTCATGAAGATCCCACACTTCGAAAGACACTGGAAAGTCAACGCCTGTGTCAAGCTGCTACTGTCGTGTTACCATGGAGGCTACTTATGGCTAGACTGTTGCATTACAGTTGACCCAATGATAATCCATAGGATCATAGGACTGAGTATGCAAGGACCCAACCCACGAGACTTTTATCCAGAAAAAGCCGCAGATCGCTCACTTGCACAGAAGATCAAGGATACATATGGTGACGTTGAGAATGGAACAATAGGATACAAGGCAGCTTCCATAAAGAGTGGCACAGTGTGCCTTACATGCCAACTGATCGCTGGAAATTTAGTAAGGAAGAACCGACCTACGCAGGTCACCGTCTTTGTCGTTGAACTCACAGGGCAGTGCGTGGAAGGCCTACAGATGAACTGGGCGAAGTACCTAGTTAACTAGTTGGAACTAGATTGTCGAGAAGCACAGGATCAGGGTTATGAATTTCATTTCAGTTGTCTCCTGGTCCTCATTTCATTTGTTTCCTAGGAGATGCCAAAAGGAGCAACCTTCCCCGACATAGAGTCATTCGAACCACTTGCTGCAAAGTTCGCTACCCTATGGTATTCCACTGATATGAACAAACAGTGGCAGTTGAATGTTGTGTTTCATACATACTACCTCCAACTAAAGTGAGCCATCGAAGACGAACCTTGCATGACTACGAACACCTTATAGAGGTTCCAACCCATGATGAAGTTCAACACAGATCGACACTTCACCTACATTACAGCGCAAGTAGATGAACATAAAGAGAAACTCCAGTCATATTATAAGCTTACAGAAGAAGACCTGGAGGAAATCACTAAGGAATGGTCCACTGACCTCCTTATCCCTACCAACCCCGCAGAGATATCTGATCTTGACAGCTCAGAGGACACTCATAAAGAACAGAATACACCCGGAACCAACAGACAAAAGAAGACTGAGGAGGTTCAAAACTTAAGCAGCGCCTTAGGGAAGACTTCTTCCATGTCACCTGACCGAGGGGGTGGTGATGAAGTAGAAGATGAATAGAATCCCAATAAGTAACACTGCCTAGAGATGAGGTTTCCCCATTAAAGAAGAGGAAGGTTTCCCCCGCAAAACCTTCTTCCTAGAAGAAATCAAAATCCACCATGACCAAGATGCAGAATGTCCTCACCTCCGATGATTTTGACTTCATCAAAGCCGCCCTGAACGATGCTTTACTGGAATAGCAGAGAAACAAGGAGTGAAGTAGGAAGAAATGTATGATAGGATTGAAGTCGAACTCTGAGGGGTACAACAGGCCCTTTAGTCCAATCGCGCAGTCCCCACTGCACTGGGAGAACTAGAGTTGGGATATGAGCTAGCCCAACTCCACCGACTAGTTGAGACGGTCGAAGCTCACCTTTTCCAAGCACATGAGGAAAAAGAAAAAGTCACCCAGGATTTGGCACAAGTACAAGGAGTACTTGTCAAACAAGATCGAGCTACAAAATATGAAAAGATTTCTCTCCAAGCAAAATTCGATGAAGAAAAATCACAGCTACAACAAGGAAAAGAACAATTTCTCGTGGAGCAACTCAAAGTGAAAGAAGCAGTCAGTAGAGAACTTCGCTCTATGACAGTCATTGAAATAAAGGCATAGGATTGAGTCATGCAACAAGTAGAGCAACTCACAGAATTTATCCAGTAGCTACAACAACGCATAGCAGACTTAGAGTTCTGCTCAGTGCTCGAGACCCCACAAGATGTAAGGGATCAAAGAGAAGCTACTGCTCGAAGCACGGTTGAGAGAATAACATTCCTTGCTATGGATTGTAAGAAACTCATTGATCACAGTACCTAGACCTATGAAAAACTCACTTAGAATCCAAAACTAAAGGCACTGGAGTCGCAGCTCCAAGAGACGAAGTATCAATCCGAAACGATACAAGCACAGTTGAAGCCCTTGTCATCTGTGGAAAGAATGAAGCAATCCCAAGAGAAGCACACCACCTAGCAGTAGATCCACACTATCTAGAGCAGAGTTATGGAAGTATCTCAGAGGCTCCAACCTATACAATATAATTCCTACCAATTGTTCACAGAGGTCGAAGGCCGAGGAGCATAACTGGAGTTGGTTGTCACTGCAGCTGAACAACGCCTGGAGGGACCTGTCAACGACGCAGTCATCCAAGAGTTCACTGAATAGGAGGCCAAGGCACAACAACAGGTCGAAGCAGCTCGAGCCAAGCTCGAGGATTTTGAGGCAGAATTAACCAAAGCATGGTGACTCGGGACGAGTCACAGGTGAGTGTTGGGGACCTGTTGGCCCTTGACCATGTGTTGGGAGATCCTTGGTCAAGTTTGACATATTTTGGGACTTCGACAGCCTAGCGAAGGTCAAGCGCAAGATGAAGCAAAGATCGCAGGATCTCGGTCCTTTTTTGGGATTTGGGATTATGTAACGGGTATGGGATGTCGGCCCATGGGTTTACCCATGCTTAGGCCTATTTTGTAAAGTATAAATAGATGTCTAGGCAATGTAAGAAGAGAAGAGTTATGAATGGATAAGTGCTAGATCTATGTGATTGAAGGATTGTAAGTTCTTTGTGCTTACTGTGTGAGACTTGCATAGCTACGTGCAAGTAATTGTAAGAAGGCTTGGTGTTGTACCCTAGCTCAAAGAAGGAGGATCTGGTGGAGTGCGCGCAAATCTCATGTCTTCTATGGAGTAGGATTTTGATGCTATGTTCCTGTAAGAATCTTGACAAAGATAATAAAGAAGAAGAGTTGGTGGACATAGCCCCAAGGTGGGGGTGAACCATGTATATGTTGTGTTGCTATGCTTTGTTCAATATCTTGATGTGTTTATGTCTTTACTTGCCAAGTGCTTTGATATAGATAGATAGATCTTAGTGCTTTGATACATCATTATGATTTGTGCTAATGATGTATATGGATGTTAGATTTGACCTATGTGAATGTGCTTAGTGCTTGAATCTTCTAGATATAATCTACCTCTCTATGATAAGTTCTTAGATACATCAGATCTGAATGAATGATGTGATGCTCTGTTTTATCTATGAAGTAGATAGTAGTTAAATATAGATGAACTGTCGGTGCTAAGTGCTCTGTTAAGTATTACAATCATAGATCCATGTCCCAGCTAAGGTTGCAGACACCTGAGTCCTACAACCACCCTTGCCTCTACCTCGGGTGAGACTTCATCTTCTTCACAGGTGTTGTTGAAAGGGTCGGTAGTTAGGGTTTTGTTGGTGCACTGTTGTAGCGTTGAACCTTGGGTCTGCCCCTGTTCCAACAAGTTTCCTATGGAGGAACTGTGTGAAGACTCTGTCAGGAGAACATAGTCACAACCTTAATGACTACTAAGAATTGGGCAATGGCTTGCAAGTATATATATCCTCATTTACATTCTAAAACAAAATGTATGAGTGGAAAACTAACAAATGAATATTGAATATTCTGATAACTAAATGGTAATGTGCAGAGTGCACAGGTTCATAATTCATTGTGAACAAAAGGTTTGTTGTGGTAGAATGCTGATTTACCAAGAAGGTTGAGGTGAACAAGGATAAGAGAATGGAGATCACAGTAAGTAGATTGCATAAACAAAGAAGGAGAAAAGGAGGAACACTTTTCTCACCGTAAAAACTTTGAGTTGTTTAACAGAGTTGTAAGCCTTAAAAGAGCAGTTGTGGGAACAAGTACAAATGGAAAAAGGGAAAATGAATAGATAAGCATATTTAAATGAATAGGCTTGGTCAAACCATGTTAAATAAAGGTGGAGAGGTCCTGGAAAATAACTTAGTTGGACTAAAAGTCAAGGGTTGTGTAGGAGTTGGACGAGGGAATATTTCCTTGACTCCTTTATTGTTGTTTGTCGTATTTCTCTGGTATGAGAGACCGATTTAATGATGCAGGTAAATGTTTTGACACCATAACGATGATGGTTGTATGATTGTAAAAACAATTGAGAATTGTTTGTGTTGCACTCATAAAAACATTAACGATAATGTGATGAAGTGCGTAAAGATATGATAGGACATATCTGAAAATGTTTTATTGATTGGAATGATATGATACATGCATTTCTATTTTACATGACGAATAATATAATTGTGATGTATGTCATGTGTAGAAATAAATTGAAATTGTTGGGAAAGACAATTACCAATGGTAGAAAATCTCAAGAAAAGGACGAATGCAAGGAGGCCAATGTTGAAAGATTGTTGAGGGGACTTTGGGAGCCCCATGAAGTGTTATTGATCAGGTAAAAATTAGAAAAAAGGGTGCTAGCTGCCAGAACAAGTATAAAAATGTTCATGCTTGTATGGTTGTTGGACCTCGACCAAGTTTTGAGGAAACGTTGGTCACGTTTGGCCCCCTTTTGGACTTTGACAGGTTGTTCGAAGATGGAGTGCCTAGGCGGAGCTGAGATCGCGGATCTCACCAATTTTGCGGACTTTGTAAAGGGTTAATTAGGGTTTTTGTAATGGGTTATGGGATGCCAACCCATGGGGTTTACCCATGATTAGGCCTTATTGTAAGGGATTGTAAAAGTATAAATAAGTAAGAATGTATGGTAGAAATAGAGAAGAAGTGGAAAGTGGCTAAGTGCAAGTAATTCAATTCACTTTGTGCAAGGGAATATCTATGTGTATGGATTTTTGCTCGATAGAGAAGTTGGCTTGGTGCCTTGATCTAGTTTTGGAAGGAGGATTTGGTGCTTAGTGTGCATATATTTTGTCCTATGCGAAGCTCGACTCTGTGGTGTAGTGCACAGGAGTCGCTGAATGTAAGAGATTGACGAATAATAAAGAAAACAAAGCAGTTGGTGGATGTAGCCTGACACTAGGGTGAACCATGTATATCTTGTGTCTTTGGTGTGCTTTGTGTTGTGTTATTTATCTTGTTTATCTACTTGGTGCCTTGGTTATTATGTATGATAGATAGATATGTTATTTCTTAGTGCTTTACTTGTGTGAAGGATAAATGAATGTTAGATCTAACTCAGTGCTATGTGCTAAGTAGTTGAAGTGTTTAATCTTTAATGTTACTGTGTGGATCTATATTTGGGTACTTTCTGTGATGTTAATAAAGCTAATGAACTAATGCATGTTAACCCTAAGTGTTAATAAAGTACTCTGAGAAGTGTTGTTATCACAGATCTGTGTCCCAAATTGGTTACAGACACATGCGTCCTGTAACCCCCCGGCTTCTACCTCGGGTGAGACTTCGCCTGCTCTGCAGGTGTTGCCGAAAGGGCCGATAGTTAGGGTTTTGTTGGTACGTTGTTGAGAGTTGAACCCTAGGTCTTCCCCTATGCCAAAAAATGGTTCTGTTGTCGGGACCTGAAATTGTGATTGTTGGGAACTGAAGTAAATAAAAGATAAGCTCTGTGCATAGATTTGTTGCTGAAGTGCGCAGTGTTAAATTTGGTAGCATTGACAGTCATTCTCCAATGAGAGGCCATATGGGCCACCCTAAGGCTATCCAGGGAGATTTGGAGAATCAACCCATCTTGTGAGGTATTGACAAAATCTAGGGGGAACGTAAAACCTCTATGATTCAAACCAAAAGTTAGGCTGAATATAAAATTCCTATGAGCTAGAAACAAACGATATTCCTAATATTGCAAATGATATAAATGTATTGATGTAGTGCGTTAGCACATGTAACATTAACCACCATGAAGAGAATTTTGAATTGCCTTGTAAAGAGTTAAGTTGTAACTGAAGTCTTAAGTCTAGTTCTATTTTAGAACTAAAGTGTAATGTTGAGTTGCAACTTAAGTCTTAAGTCTAGTTCTATTTTAGAACTAAAGTGTAATGTTGAGTTGTAACTGAATTCTTAAGTCTAGTTATATTTTAGAAATAAAGTGTAATGTTGAGTTGTAATTGAAGTATTAAGTCTAGTTCTATTTTATAACTAAAGTGTAATGTTGAGTTGTAACTGAAGTCTCAAGTCTAGTTCTATTTTAGAACTAAAGTGTAATGTTGAGTTGTAACTAAAGTCTCAAGTCCAGTTCTATTTCCGAACTAAAGTGTAATGTTGAGGTGTAACTGAAGTCTCAATTCGAGTTCTATTTTCAATCTAAAGTATACCAGTCTCAAGTCTAATTCTAAGTTCGAACTAAAGTATGAGGTTGAGTTATGATTAAGTCATGCAAACAAGTTACTATTTTGAGCTTCTCCTCTTCTCCTCTTCAGCCTATATAAGGAGAGGTAGACCCCTCTCTTCAACACAGTTTTGAGATGCAGGTTAAGGGTGAAGCAATAGAGGCACACATCAGTGATAAAGAGGCAACGTACCAAAGCAACATATTAGTGTTGCATATCAACAATAGAGGCAACATATCAGAGGTGTATTTCAGCAAGGTCTTTTAGGTATTTCTCAGGTCAGAGTCATCTTGGCAAGATCTTTAAGAGAAGAACATTCATGGTGGATATTTTTAAGTGATATTACATTATTAATGCAATAAAGAAATATCGTTTGTTGGGGATTTTCTCCCTGTACAGGGTTTCCCCAGGGTATATGTGTTGTTGATGTGCATGCTTACTTATCTACATATTTATTGCTATTCAATTATGATTTGGTATTGTTGAAGTGTATTAAGCTGGAATCAAAGTGTTGAAGAAAATAAAAGAATTAATCTGCATAAGAAATCAAGCTCATAATTTAACATGGTATCAGAGCTTAGGGTGTGTTAAATGTGTTGAAGTGCAGCAGCAGGTACACACAAATCCAAGCTAGCTTGATTAAGTTTCCAGTTTTAAGTCCATCGCATCCTTGATTTCAGTCAGGGGCTAGGATAGGCTCAAAGGAGCTACCAACTTCAATGTGTGGAAGCTTTGATTAACAAATATCTTGCAGGAGCATGATCTTGAGCAGTATGTGACCATAGTGGTGGAGGAACCCACGAATAATGCAGGAAGAGAGACCTTCATGAAGAGTCAAGAAATGTCCAAGAAAATTATCTTTGACTCAGTCAAAGACAATATAATTCTTGAAATGACTTCGTTGATGACTCCCAAGGACTGTATGGATACCTTGGTGAATCTGTATGAGAAATAGGCTCCAAGTCAGAAGAGGAAACTTAAACACAAGCTTAAGTATTTGAGGATGGAGAAAGGTGAATCAATGGCATATTTGTGTTCTAGGATAGCCCAGATAAGAGATAAGCTTTTGGTCACAGGGGTGACAGTGGACGATGATGATTTAGTGCAAGCCATTTTTTATGGTCTTCCTTCTTCATGGGAGACCTTCTTATCCAGTGTAAGTGGGAGAGAGATTCATCCCACGCTTGAGAGGTTATGGAATGATTTCCTCCATTAGGAGAGTCACACAACTACCAGGAGAGAGCCAATGAAAGAAGAGAACTCAACTTTAGCATCAAGATTCAAGGGAAAGAATAAAGGCACTTTCCAGAAAGGCTCTCAGAGGAATCCAAACACCAAAGGTACTTTCAAAGGAAATAATATTGATACATATAAGATTAAACACTTTAGTTGTAATAAGTTGGGTCATTTTGCTAAAGACTGTTGGTTTAGAAAGAAATATCCTAAGAAAGGGAAACATCATGCCTCAACTGCTGAGGATGATGAATCCAAAAGAAATTAGAAAATTCCTTCTAATGAGAAAGAAAATAGAAAAAAATATTAGTTGGTTTCTTCTTTATCCATTTCAGTTTTCACGGGGCAGAAAACTTGGTTAGCAGATAGTGGTGCATCAAAGCACATGACAGGGTTCAAGGAGATATTCTCATATTTCGAGAGAAAATATTTTGCAGAGCATGTTGAGATTGGGGATGAAAAATGTTACAAGATAGAGGGAGTAGGCTCTATCTCCTTCATATGGGAATCTAGGGCTAGACTTCATGTTGATGAAGTATTATATGTTCCAGGGCTCAAGAAGAATATACTATCCGTTGCAACCCTAGAGGACAAGGGATATTAGGTGATATTCAAGGACAAGAAAACACTATTGTTCGCGTTCAAATGGTCACCGGGTGAGAAAATGGAGAGTGCTTGCATACCCTGTTGGGTCTGGCAGGGCAGAACAACTGTGGAGCAAAGAGGGTTAAAGAAAACAAAACTAACTACAATCTAACTATCAACTGAAAACAAATAACACTGTGGAAATAAACAAAGAACATCAAACACAAGACACAGGGGTCATCAATGGTTTCAAGCTGGTGTATTAATGAAACCAGAGCATGCTGAAGAAAGAGACCAGGGGTTCCTTCTCCCTCCAGCGGAAGGCTCTTCGGGGCCCTCAACACAATGCTTTCCTTACAAATGAAATGAACTGCGCACAACAGTGAAAGAACTCTG
>SNQJ01S0298226.1:0-10462 GCA_010110895.2 Picea sitchensis
GTTTAACGAACCGGAAGAAGTAAGGGTTCGGTCCCATATGGGCCTGTCGATGTGTGTTTTAACGAGTCCAAAGACAGAAAACTCGAAGGTTTTTCGGGATTATAGAGTTTGGAAAAACACTTAAAAGAGAACTCTCTCAGTTCATTTTTCGTACAATAGTATGACAAGACCGAAAAAGGGTTAAACTATCGCTCGAAAGACGCCCTTTCTGACCTTTTAACGAGTGTGAAAGGAAGCAAGGTCACTCGATAATCTTTTCATATTTAGAGAGTCTGAAAAGGGTTTAATGTAGACTCCAGGGGGGTTCCTTTTTCGTATGTTCGTATCCGTACGGGTCCGAAAAAGAGATAAAAGTTTACCCGGTTACGTTCTCATATTATCGAGCTTGAGAATGAACTAAGACTATGCTCATAAGTGCGACAAGGTAAATAATCCATCAGGACTGCCAGGGAACCTGCGATGCCAAAACTACAAACCAGGGTTTAGTGAAGCCATTATATTGTTAGAGAAACCCATAAATAACCATACCTTATGAAAAAATGAAAATTTATAAATAACAATTCATTGAAAATTTCATTTACCATTTCATTTCGCAAGGATTTTGGAGTAGTGGAGATTCTCAATTTGAACTGGATCTTGTTTTGTTCACTGCCGGAGCTACAGTTGACCGTTTCGCTTGTCGTTTGGACCAGGTAGATGTCCATCGCTTCTTATTTCAATCACATGGTTTAGTATTCATTTTCATAGCATCATTTATTTTAAAATATGAATCCCTAAGTTGCCCCAAATAGAACCAAATCGACCTCTTTAAAAATCAATGGGAAAATGGGATTCTTTTTGAAAAAATATTCTAGAAAAGGATGGATTATATGCCAACGCCCCAATAGTCAATTAGATAGGTCGATTTTTGGCAAAAGAACCCATGAAACATCTCCCCATATGCCCACGTAGCCCCAAAGTTGTTTTGATTTTTTTTAAACATTTTCATTGTTATTTAATGAATGTTAAATGGCTAGGGAGGGCGTGGTAATTATAAAAGAGTGTGTGGTCACTTTTAAATGATGTGGGCACCTTATTTCATGTTTTAAATTGCTTTTGAAAATTGCCGAAATTGCCAAAACGTGGAAATAATGAGTTTCTTTATTTTTTTGTTTTGTAGATAACTTCGGCGACCATGATCGAGTGGAAAGAAAGAGAACATGAGATGGATGACTTAGCTGCCTTGCGGAGTCCTCGCACACGGGCCACGTTGCGAGCTTGTGGTTTCCTCAAATTGTTCAAGTTGCAAAAAATGAAGAAAGAGATCTTATTGCTCGAGCATATGATTGTCCTATGGGATGTTGTAGAACAAGGATTCTGTATTGGCACATAGATTTTAACCATTGAGTTAGAAGACGTGTATTTTTTGACTGGACTCTCGAAAAGAGGGGTCCCCATATCTTTCTCCGAGAAGAGGGTGCTACCTGAACAAGTGGACGTGTATCTGGCCCGCCACTATATCCCAGGAGCAAGGCTGGTAGGGGGTAGAATCCCTATCAAGGATATTCGAGAACTGCCCCTCCGATCTATACTGTTTTCTATCACGAACGTGAAAGGCATTACTAGCATGCATCTGGCATCAAGATCATAGGTGGCTTACGGTGTTTAGTGTTTGGACCCAACACTGTTCAACTGGAGTGCAGGGTTCCTTCGAAACGTGAAGGAACAGATTTCACGGTGCAAGACTAGACAAAAACAGTTTTGTTATGGCTCATTTTTGGTCTCATTTTTTCTAGAGCGCATCCCTCAGATGCAGCCTCAGATAGCACTGGCAGTAGGACCAGTGGATGAACCTAGGATGGAGAGGTGGACCAATCTGTCTCCAAGGATAGTATCGGAGTCAAAGTTCCATTTCACTGGCGATTTCCTTGCCTGGATGAGACGACAGTATCTCTGGATAGAGGACTTCCCTTATGCTGAGGTAGATTTCCGCGGGAGCATGGATTTTATTTTGCCCGCGGGGGAAGACTGGGATGTGTCAGGTAAGAGACTGAGCCATACCTTGTCTAATCTTCATTTTTTAAGTTTTTGTTGTATATCTATTTTTATTTTATTTTTTGGGTATGTAGAAGAGTTTTAATGGATGTATGTTTTCAACATGCAGACAAGGGAGCAGTGTGCCTGGATGATATATCGGTACCAGGACGTCATGGGGGTATCCCGGTTGCAGCAGGTCCGGCAGTACCAGTGCCAGGTCTCCAGGAGGTTGAGAGAAACCTCCAAGGCCTCACGATGGGCATTCCTCCTTTACGGAGGGGAGACGTGCCTTTACATCTACAGAGGCACACTATGGGAGTACCAGAGAACATCAATTCTCTATTTAGGCGCGTAGTGCATGCGGTGATGTGTTACTCGCAGCACAATGTAGTGCGGGGAGATTAGAGTCTCTCCGTTGATTATATTTTTGTATGCCTTGTCAGGCGACGTTGTATGGGTGGAAAAGCCCAATTCTTTGCCCTTCTACATACTTTTTGATGTAATCCAAACATTTCAGTCACGCCATATATATATATATATAGTTTCGAGTTTTTACAGTGCCAATGATTTGTACATGATGATGTCTGTGATGTGTTTTAATTTACATGTAATGTACAAATTTTTTTCCTTAACTCTTATATGTGGGCAAGATACCAATCCATGATATAGTTAGCTAATGAATCTGAAACACTGTTAAGTTCTCTTGGAATGTGTCTATATTCAATGTAATCGAACATTCATTCAAGGTGGCGAACTTGTAAGTGTAGACGTAGCAGGATAGGTCTACGGATAGCGTAGATACAGTTGAGTTGATAAACCACGAGTTGGGAGTCTAAGTAAATAATGATGCAAGAGATACTTAGGGAGGAGGCTTGGGTCAACAGTCCGATGACAGCATGATATTCTGCCATGTTGTTGGTTGTTGGTCCTAAGCAGATACCTCCTGAACTCACCACCTTGTCAAATTCGTAAATAACCCATGCTGCCGAAGCAATGTTCCGGGTATGTCGACTAGCGCCATCCGTGAACCCAAAAAAGATAGGAAAGGAATACATCATCTGTGCATGAAAACACAAGCACAGTCATGAGTGGCAAAGATAAAGACTCGAGCACACAAAAGAAATAGACACACCAAACTAAAATGAAATAATGTACAAAGTATAGATGCTAGGTGATCTAGGCATAGTACTTTTTAAGGTAAAGCCCGTTTCGGGGCTCTCATAGGGAAATTCCATCATGATCTACTAGTTCGTAAGCACCTCTATGTAGAACATGCTTCACGATGTAAGGACCATGCCACATAGGTTCTAATTTTCCTGTCCCCAATTTGTCATGAGCTTGGTCGTAAATGAGGACTAAGTCTCCTTCTGCAAAAGTCTGAGGGTGGACGAATTTGTCATATTGACTCTTAATTCGTTTATGATGTGCCTCATTGGTGAGAGCAGCATCGCGCCATGTTTCGTCCAATTTGGATAGACACAATAATTGTTCTTCTTCAGCAAAAGTATGGGGCAGGAGTTCTACTTTCAATTTGAGTGATGGAATCTCGCACTCGATTGGTAGGACAACTTCAATGCCATAGACCAACTAGAAAGGAGTGAATCCAGTTGAGGTTTTCACAGAAGTGCGATAGGCCCAGAGAGTAGAGAACAGTTGTAAATGCCACGATGTCTTGTTTACCCCTACCATGCGTTGGATCATGGTTTTTAGGACTTTGTTGATAGCTTCAATTTGTTCGTTCACTTGAGGGTAGTAAGGGGATGAGTTTTCATGGCGAAAACCCAATTTGACATGTAACTCAATCATCATCTGGTTTTTGAAGTGTGCACCATGATCAGTGACAATGGCACGTGGTACCCCAAAATGAGTTATGATATGGTTGAAAAGGAACAGAGTTGCAGTATGACCATCGTTCAGGAAGGTAGGCATAGCCTCAACCCATTTGATGAAGTAGTCGACGACGACGATGATGTAACCATGCCCCCTGGCTGAGGTAGGCTTACACTGCATGAAATCGATGCCCCATTTGGCAAAGGGGTCGATGGCGACAATGGGGTGCAGCGCAGTAGGGTGGGTGCGTGCCTTCTTGTTAAAGAGTTGGCAGGGTGGGCATTTTTTGACGGCCTCAATGCAATCTTTGAAAATGGAGGGCCAAAAGTAGTCGACACGTAAGCTTTTTTGGGCTGTGGCCATCCCGGAGAGGTGACCACCACAGGCGCCAAGGTGAAAATTGTTCAAAATGCATTCAGCCTCCTCATGAGTCAGACATCGCCAAAGTATGGTGTCAATACCACGGCGGTACAAGGTGTTGTCGAGGATAAGATAACGGCGAGAGTGGTGACGAATGCATCGACTCTCTTCATGAGAGATGTTGGGCTAAAAACGTTGGAATTGAAGGTAGAGGAGGATGTCTCTGTACCAAGGATCAGAGGTGCTGATGAGGAAGAGAGATTCATTGGGGAGAGAATCTCTAGTTTCGAAGTCTTCATCGGCACGAGGTAGAGAACATATGAGCTCGGGAAACACCAGGGATTTTTTGTCTTTAGCCTTTGTAAACTCAAGATCGAATTCTTGAAGAAGAACGATCCATTTTGAATATTTTCCCCCAAGAACTTGACGTGTCAAGACGTGGTACATGGGGTTGGAGTCTGCGATTACCGTGGTGGTGTGTAATAAGATGTAATGGCGGAACCTTTGGACAGCGTTGACGGCTGCCAGAGCCAGTTTCTCGACATGTGAATATGTGAGTTCGGGTCCATATAGACTCTTGCTCAGATAATAAATCACATGTTCTTCGTCGTTAGGGTCCTCCTGAACTAACACCATCACAATGGTGGAAGTAGAGGCGGCCAAGTAAAGGATATAATACTTTGTATACTTGGGAGGGTGTAACAAGGGAGTGTGGGTCAAGGCATGCTTGAGAGCATCGAATGACCGTTGGGCAGTGTCATCCCAGATGAAAGGGATGTTTTTCTGCAGTAACCGCATAAATCCTTTAGTGATCTCAGCATAGTTGCAGATGAAACGACGAAGAAAGTTTGATTTGCCTTGCAAACCTTGGAGTTGTGTTAAGTTGGTAGGTGGGGGTAAGGATAGGATGGCCTTAATCTTTAAGGGATCCACCCTGATCCCATCTTTGGAGACAATGAAACCAAGGAGTCAACCGGATTCGACAGCGAAAATTCACTTGTGTGGGTTCAAGTGAATACGATAGAACCTACATCGAAGAAATATCGCCCATAAGTGATCAATGTGATCGGATCGATTGGATGAATGGGCGGGTAAATCGTCGAGGTAAGGCTCCACGATATGCTTGATGTCGTGGAAAGCGTACGACATGGCCCGCTAGAAAGTAGCACCAACATTTTTAAGGCCAAAAGGTAGCTTTTGGTAGGCGAAAGTTCCCCATGGGCAGATAAAGGTTGTCTTATGTTGATCAGTGGGTAAGATTTCAATCTGGTTATACCCACAAAAGCCATCCATGAAAGAGAAGATTACACTCCCTGCGCAATTATCGATGATTTGGTCGATGAAGGGTGTGGGGTAGTTGTCCTTAGGACAAGCTTTATTGAGATCTCAATAGTCAACACAAACACGGATGGTCCCTTGTTTTTTGGCAACCGGAACAAGGTTGGAGACCCATTCGGTTAAAGGGATGGGGTAGATAAAGCCAGATTTGAGAAGTTTTTCAACTTCTTCCTTTATAGCTACGATTTTCTTGGGATGAACCGGGCGAAGTTTTTGTCGAACAGATTTCGTGTCAGGGTAAGTTTTGATTTCGTGTATGACGATTGAAGGGTCAATCCCTGGCATTTCCTTGTAGCTCCATGCAAAGACGTCGCGGAATTCCCTGAACAAAGCGGTGTAAGACACCACTTCGTCGGGTGTGCAATTAGCACCAAGGTGAATGTTTTCCACGACACCTTCTTTGATCGAGATATCAATAACGATCGTAGTAGATATGTTACCCATGTTCCCCTCAGAGAGAGTATTTTGTGTGAGGATGGGAGATTGCGAAGCATCGGCAACATCGGGAGGGAAGACAGAGCGTATGTCTTGGTGAATTTCTTCCAACGGCAGAAGAAAAGAGGATCGATGATGGTTGTCATCCCAAGGCAGGTCGTCAATGCTGAGAATTTCCATAATCGATTCGCCAGAAGGAAAAATGTGGGAAATGTAATCGACAACAGATGCTAGGGAATCCAACCATGAGGGCATCGAGTAAGTATCGGGTGCCAACGAATGTGACTTGTTGGGACAGGGAAAGGCAGATTGAATAGCTATGTATGCGGCCTCGACTGGGCTAAGTGGCATAGTGTCACTGAGCACATCGAATTCCAAATGACTAGGTACAATCCAAGGGTCAGATGATTCCAAGGATTGATAAGGTATAGTCGAGATCATATTGACGGCGGCAATATGATGTGCGGTAGGTGGAAGTGGTGTAGGGAAAGTACCCATAAGGATAGAATCTTTCAATAAGACAACACCAATGCTTTCATACGTAACCGGATGGTCTCCCAAAAAAGGAATATTGTTGGTGGCAAGGATGCGAGTGTCAGGTGTACAGAAATCAAGCTAATCGATGGTGACAATTTTGCCTTGATGGGGGAATTGTACACACCGAAACACTGATGAGGCGACGATAGTCATAGCATAGATACAACTTCTTTCGAGTAATAGGTTGTAGTCGAGGGGAGAATCGACCACCTCAACGTCAACGGTATCAGTTTTTCCGCCCAACTGAACAGCTAAGGATTGTAATAATCCATGAGGATGAAAACCTCGTCCATCGAAAGCACGTAACATCGTAGCAGATTTGTTAAGGGAAAGAAATTTTAAGCCTTTCCAACAAGCTAAGGACATGACACAAGTAGAGGCTCCCTCATCCAGAATAGTTCGGTGGATTTGTTGATTGTGCACAACAACATCAATTTGGAAGGCTAGCTGGTGGGAGAGTCACGGTTGATGATCATATAGATTAAACGTGAGGTTGTTTGATGACTCAGGATCAAAAGAACTGATAGCGGCTAAGAGCGTTCTACGTTGGTTGGGACAGTGTTGTAGAACTTCCAAGGCGGACATAGTGCACGGTGCTTGGGCCAAATCTTCTACAATATTGTAATTTTGGGCATCCCGTGAATTAGGATTAAAAGTATATTTTCGGATGGTGCTCTTAGGAGGGCGTAAGATAGAGTCAAAAGAAGGTTTTTCAATCTGAAGTGGCCCAGATGGAGGGATAATAGACGGAGGGTTAACAGAGGATGGTAACGGGTCTAGTGGAGAACCATTAGCAAACTTCAGCTTATCAGGTTTAACTGGCATGTCGTATGTCACAGAGCGAGTGGTTAGATTAACCCCGTTAAACATGTAAATGTGGGCACTTGTCGAGGCCTCATCATGGGGTTGGTTGGAACTGCCCCCCGGCGTGGGGGTTTGGTCAACCAAAGATTATTGCTGTGGAAAAGGCTGAGTGAGCATAGCAGGTTGCGAATTTCCCTTTAAAAGTTTGGCCACCTCATCGCGATGTGGACAGTCTTGGGTGTAGTGATCATCACCGCAGATGAGACATGGGAATTTTGATTTTCGTTGTGGTTGTTTCCCGGAAGCAGGGGTTTGTGGTTGAGTTTTGGGTTGTTCGTTGTTATTGTTTTTCTTTGGCTTGTTTCTCTCTTTCTTCTTGCCCCCAACTTGTTGTGAAGGGGTTGATTGGACTGCATTCACCTCAGAGACATGAGTTTGAGGGGTGGTGGAAGAGGGTGCAGTCGAGCTGGGAGCAGCCGTCGAAACGGGTCGCTGAATTGTTCTAGCCAACTGGGTAGCAGATTGGGTTTTGACGGAGCCAATAACTCCATCCGCGTGGGAAGAAGATGATGGTTTGGATGGATCGTTAGTGGCATGGGTAGCATTTGGTATCAACTTGTAAAGAGTACCGGATTGTGAATAGACTAAGTCTAAATACTGAGCTCGGGAAATGGCTTCTTCCTCGGTGACCACACCACCCATGGAAACATCACGAGCGATCTGGGGTAGCAATGATTTAGTGAACCATTCCGCTAACAATTGGTCGAGAATGACCTCTTTTATTAGCCTTCGTCGTCGTCTCCATTCATGAATATGATCGGAGATATGTACAGATGTTGTCTGACGAAGGGAGGTTAATAGTTCGGTACCCGTCGTATCGAATGGGCAGTTGGAAGTGTGTGAGGAAGGACATGGCGAGGAAGTTGAAATCATGAAAAGATGCGTGTGGTAATTCAATATACCATTTCGCTGCGGAACCTGTAAGTGTTCATTGGAAAAGATGCAAACGAATAGAATCATCCATGAGGGAGTTGGATGAGCACCACAAATGGAAAGTCATCATGTGGTTGTTTGGGTCTTCTCCAGACTTTCTGTCAAATTTTGGGATGTCGGAAAGGAGTTTAGTTGGGATAGCTGGCCAAACCGGAGAATGATAAATAGGATCATTCGTTAACCGAGACAAGTCTAGAAGGTCCAGGGTAGCTAGAAAAGGTAGTTGTCGGTTAATCTATGGGTAATGTTGGTGTGGCATGGGGACACCAGTGGGGCCAATCACTGGCTTATGTGGATAATTGTAACTAGTGGGCCCTCTTGTGTGAGGTTGGTTTTGACCAAGGTACATAGGATTTGAGGTGTTTTGAGAAGAATGTGTGAGCAGAGGGTAACAGGATGGGTTTTGAGGGTTGTAGGTTGGGTTTGGCACTTGTCCATAAGGAGGTTGTTTCGGAGTCTGAGGATTGTGTCCTGCCGGGAACTGTGGGTTTCCTTGAAAAATGACGTTACACGGATTAGGTGCGGCAGACACATTTTGTCCGTGTGGTTGTTGGTAGACTCTGGATTGAGGCTTCCCCCTAGCATGAGGGTGCCCCCCTAATGGAATTTGTCCTCCAGTGGGAGGGTGCCCCCTAGCTTGAGGTAGAGTTCCCAAAATTTGAGAGCCAGATGTAAATGACTGACCAGTACCGCCGAGTGGATTAGGACCACCAAGACCGGTCCCCCCGGGTTGTTGTATAGGTATGGAACTTCCCGGCATGACTTGAGTAGTAGTGGTTTGGGTAGTAGTGGCAGTGGAAGCATTCAGTGCCCTGAACCCAAAAGGAAGTGTAGGTCTTGGTGTTATAGGTGTGCCAATCGCAGCTTGGTTGACCACCGCATTACCGGTAGGAATAGTTGGAATGTGAGGGACCATTGTAGAATGGGTCGTCTGAAGGGGAAGAGTAGGCCTTGGTCCAACAGACGGTATGTTCGGACCAATGGGTGGTGTGGCTGTAAAGGTGGTGGTCCCGGTAAAATGGTTTAGGGGTACGGTGTAGGATATGGTTGCATCGACACCTTCCCCTGTTCCATAAAGATCTCGCACCAAGTGTGGTGGACTTCGAACAATGTCTGTGGTCCAAAAGGGGTCATCGGCTAAAGGGTTTTTATGAGACCCATTCGGAATGTCATAAGGATTGACGACGACAAATTCACCAACGAAATTCAGTTGGAGGATACGTCGCTCATATCCCTCCGGAATGTGGTAAGTTTCTGGATATTCTGAAACAATCCGAAAATTCTCCAAAGGAGTGGGAACTTCTTCCTGGGGAGTTGTAGTGTTTTGAACCTCACTCTGTTGAGGATATTTCTCCGTAGAATGAGGGGGTAGAGGGGTGTTTCCTTCCATATTTTCTGGAGGAAGTCCCTGTAGCCTCCACGAACGGCATGGAGGGTCGATGTTGGCGAAAAAGAGTCGGCGAAAAAGATCTATGGCCAACTACCGAATAGAAACAACATACGCTAATAGAAATCTAAGAATCACAACCAAGAAAATGGGACCTTATTTTGATGACCATACTAGTTGGTGATGAAATCCAACGTCGTATGATCAAGTCCAGAAGGGGCGAGGATAGGGTGGAACAGTTACAATGGCGACCTGCTTAACGAACTTACGCCTTGGTGCAAGATTCCATGCAGTAATTGTGGATTTACCCTCCAAGGAGCCCGAGTGAGTTTGACCAATGTCTTCTCCAGGTATAGTGAGACTTCCCATCACTGTCACCTTGTGTAAGACCTTAAATATTATGGCCACTAAGGTTACCAATTCGCAGTCAGCCCCTGGGCGGGAACAGTCGACAGTCCGATCTGAACGTACGGGCAGGGTATCAAGCTAGAAATCAACTAAAAGGCTTCCACGCAGTAATTGTGGATTTACCTTGAATCAATCCCCATAATACGATCTGACCACCACAATCAGTTAAACCATGGAGGGTTAGTCCCTGTATCTTACCCGAATGCGACCTCGTGCATAACCCCTGTGTGAGAGGGGGATCCCAGGCAGACTTATACAATGATTGGATTTGACTCTCCCTAACTCAGGATGCTACTGTTTGTTTTGGAAACTTTGGAGAGTTATGCTCACAGCCTAATCCAAAGTACTAAGCCT
>SNQJ01S0298229.1:0-10462 GCA_010110895.2 Picea sitchensis
CTTGTGCATGGTGCTTCTTCATGTGATCTTGGTTGCTTCAACATTTTATGGTTATGGTTAATTGTTAAAAGAATGAACTTCATGCTTAACCTAATGCTAAGAAAAATCAACATGGTATCAGGGCATAGGTCTTGAAAGAACTCATTGCACAAGCATCCACCAAGTCTCATCCCTTACCAACAATCCCTCCACTTTTGCAGAATCGTACGACCCTCCTAGGGTTCTAGAAAATTCGTATGACCCTCTCTTTTGAGTGTTTAAGTCCCTGAAAAATTGGACGCTGAGGCTACTTTCAACACAAAAGAGTACGACCTCTTCCAACGCATCTCCAGAAGATCTCATAACTAAATTCCAAGAAATTTTGATTTTTGGCCCTAGGGTTTCTAGGGTGCCAAAATTTCCTGGAGAATATTTCTGGTTTTCTGAAGAAACATTGTTCTGAATCAGCAAGCATCTCTGTGATAATATCAAATTGATTGTTGGTAGTCATAAGTCCAACATAATCCAATCTACAAGGATTCAAGAAAAAATGAAGATCATAACTCCAATGGAAGATAGGCTTGATGGAGCAAGCAAGTTCAGCCCCTGGAAATCAAAGCTTCTAGTCACTCTTGAAGAAGATCTCTTGGATGCAACCACTAAAAATATACCAGAGAGAAGAAATTAAGAAAAGAAGATGACGTCAGAGCAAGGAAAATAATCATCTACTCAGTAAGAGACCACCTCTTGCCCCAGATTGCCAATCTAAAGACTGCCTATGGTATGTATAAAACATTGAAAGAAATGTCTGAAAGTGACAACCATCTCAGAGCTCTTACCTTGAGAAGTCAACTCCAAAGTACTAAGATGACAAAATATGACACAGTTGCACTCTTCTTCATGAAGTTATCAGAGGTTAAAGAACAACTAAAGACAATTGGAGAAATCATGTTTGATAGAGAACTTGTCTTAACCACTCTCCAGAATCTTCCAAAATGATGGGAGCCCTTCCTTCAGAGTATCAATGGAAGAGAAACCCTACAAACATTTGAGTGACTATGGATAGATTATACTCAAGAATAACTTAGACTTAGAAATAGAGGAGTGGAAGATTCCCCAGAAGAAAATCATGCTCTTGCACTTCATACCAGGAAGGGAGGAAAATTCAAAAGAAACTTCAGGCAAACATTTAAAGAAGAAAAGACTTCATCCAATTCAGGATATCAAAGAAGAGATGCTTCAAAAGTTCAGTGTTATAGATGTGACAAGTATGGACACATTGCTAAAAATTGTCCAACCAGAAAGAAGGGAAAACAATATGCCACCACTGCTGACATTGATCCAGATCCACCTCAAGAAAGTGAAGAAAGGAGAAACGAGAAGTACTTTCTCTAGAAGAACGTTGCTACAAAATTCTCTAAAAGAACGTTGCTACAAAATAGGTAAAATCTTTCTGTTCTAAAATTTTATAGTTGATTGCATGTTTCAAATAAAAGAAGGATATCACACTTTATACTAAAAGAGCTCTAAAAACTTGGACCATTATCCCTGGTACGGGAGTCCAAAACATTGTTCTTTGTACAAGAACAAAGCATAAATATTATTCTTGAAAGAGAGATACATCTTCAAGATTCAAAGAGTCTCAAAATAAAGATTGACGAGATACAAACATCTTCTCCCCCTTCAACAGTTCAGAGGGAGACAAACATTACTCCAAGGTATCTAGTTTCTCCAATTGATATGTTCAGTGATATTGCAGTACAACAAAAAATGCCTACCTAGACTCACTCTGAAAGAGGCAGAGAAGCACACAAGCCTCTCAAGGCACATTCCGAGAAAGCAAAAGAGATTTTCGAGCTATCCTTCATTCATGAGCCACTTCATTGATGTTGAGACTCCTTGTCTTAGAGAATAAATAAGAGAACCAGTATGGAAAAATGCCATAACAGAGGAATACCAATATATCTTAAAAGAATGATGCATAAGATATTATTCAGGGACCAGAAAGTGAAGTTTTTGGTAAAGCATGCAACTGATGAAAGTGTCAAGAAATACAAAACGAGATCTATAGCCAGAGGTTTCTCACAAACAAAGGGAGTTGTCTATGATGAGACACTTGATTCAGTGAACCAAATACACTTCCATCCATGAGTTGGAAACTATCTCAGATAGATGGATCCTTGATAAGTTTGGATTTCAACAACAGTGTTGCTGATCCAAACTTATATCATTACAGTGTTGATGATGAGAGCCTGATCCTGATGACTTATTCAGAAAGCGTTGTTGTTACAAGTAATCCTTGATTTCTGAATTCGAGATGAAGAATATGAGTATGATTCACTACTCCTTGGGACAAGAAGTATGTCAGATTGAGCAGAAAGTACAATGAACCAAAAAAGCACATCTGACCAATGTTCTATCATGAAATTTTCCAATGGTTTCCTAAATGCACCAGGAAACAAAATTTTGTGGCCTTGAGCACCAAAAAAGCAGAGTATATAGCAGCAAATGTGTGAAGAAATATGGCTTCAAAAACTTCTGACAGATTTACTTGACCATGAGATGGATCCTATGATGATAAGTAAGAACCGTGTGTAAAGCTCCTTGAGATTCCAGTGTTTCTTGATGGTTCAAAACACGATGAGATGAAGTATCCTTATATCAGAGATGTGACGTAAAAGAAAAGTGTAGACTTGCAGTACCTTCCTACACTTGAGCAGACTGCAAACATTTACACCAAATAAAACTTGGTGAAGAACGTCTTCCGAGTTAAGAGGGAGCATGTATGACTTTAGCCAAAAACAAAATTCAGAGTACATATGTATGAGACTTGGCTTGATGAAGAATTCTACCCTAGCCGAGAGGGAGTGTTGATGAATGGAGCTGTGGGAGACATCCTCCAACTTACAAACCTGTGAGATGTGGAACATAGTATCTATGTGAGCCTTTCTCTCAACTTACAAACCTGAGAGAAAGCCCCTATGAAGGGTTCGTGGTTCCTGTCTGGGACAGAGTCAGGAACATAGATATGACCTCCTCTATGATGTGAGTGAGAAGAAATCCAGATGATTATCCGGTGGAAAAGCGATCTTTTGAGTTAGGACGTGCCTGTGGTTGAGCACAAGGTGAACGTGGGAAATCCCAAAAGTGTTGGGCACATCATCATGTGAACATAAATGAAGATGATGTGATGGACTCCTCTGAGTAGCAGAGTTGATGAGAAGAATCCAGATGATTCTCTTGTCGGTGGCAGTGGGAAAGCAGATCTGTAGAGTGGACGTGCCTGTGGACGAGCACAAGTGAACGTGTGAAGACCTGGTTCATCTGTGTAATGCAGTGAATCAGGTCCATGGAATCCCTATGTATGTGCCCCTGTTGGACAAGCACTAGTGGGTGTATCATATCCTTTGCTATATATTGTTCAAGAGTCATACCTACCTGTAACCCTAGTTATTATGTAAAGGGTACAGGTCGGCCCTACCTTATTGTGTCAAACAATAAATGTAAAGGATAATTAATATTAATATTCATATTAATTATAATAATAATAATAATAATAATAATAAATAAATAATATATCTAAGTGAGGTCGGCCCTGTTGTGCCAATAGACACTTTAGTTGATAGGACAAGTCTAATATAAGTAAAGCAAAATCTTTCATTGTAGACACACACACACACACTTGTGAGTTTTGGAAATTTCAACAAGTACACTTCTTGGCAAGAGTTGTGCACCTCTCTTGGGTGCTAGAGTTATAGGGTTTTTGGAGCACCCTCTTGTGTGCTAGGATATTCTTGGTGGTAAAGTTCTTTCTCTTGAAAAGTATAGCAAAGGATTTGGCTAGGTTTTCTTTCCTTTTTTGTAAGGGTTTCCCAGGATACATTTTGTGTTCTTGTGCATGGTGCTTCTTCATGTGATCTTGGTTGCTGCAACATTTTATGGTTATGGTTCATTGTTAAAAGAATGAACTTCATGCTTAACCTAATGCTAAGAAAAATCAATAATATTTGACCAGATGGGAATAAGCAACACCAGTCACAGACTACGCCGCAGAGACTGCTGCTCAGTTTCTATTTGAGAATGTAGTTGCATGATTTGGATGCCCACACAGTCTATTGAGTGATCAAGGGACACACTTCTTGAATAATATGATTGCAACATTGATTGAGGAATTTCAAACTCATCATCAAAGGAGTATACCATATCACCCTCATGCCAATGGGACAATAGAATCCTTTTATAAAATTTTGGAGAGTTCTCTAACAAAGATCTGCAATGCAGGAAGGGATGATTGGGACTTGAGGATCCCTGCAATACTATGGGAATATAGGACTACACGTAAAAGGTTCAATGGACATACACCTTTTAGGTTGGTCTATGTGAAAGAAGTAGTAATTCCGATGGAGTTTATTGTGCCTATCCTGCACATTGCAACGATTGCTGATCTTTCGAACTATGACACAGTAAAGGAGATATTTTCATAGTTTCTATAGCTTGAGGAAGACCGTTTTGTCATAGGGTTCCATCAACAAGTTTAGAAGGAAAGAGAAAAGGCATGGCATGATAGACATTAAACATAAAACATTTCAAGCGGGGGACTTAGTATTACTATATGGCAACAAGTTTATGCATCATCCGGGAAAGTTTTGAATGCATTGGTTAGGACCATACATAATTCAGTATGTGACAGAGGTAGGTGTTGTGCAGTTGGAAACATTGAATGGTGAAGTCCTAGGAGGAATAGTGAATGGAAGTCGACTGGAATTTTATAGGGATGATCGACCTCCTGTGCACTATGATGAATTGTGCAAGAATGATTCTAACATAGCAGTGTATTATAGTAGGGAAAAAGGAAAAAGAAAATAAAAAGTGGAAAAAGAGAAAAGAAAAACAAAGGAAAAACAGGAAAAAATTAGACAAGTTACAACAACAGTAAGTGCACATAAGAAGTGAGTGTCGGACAGATGGATGAAACTGCACCAAGCAGGGCGAATACACACAGAAGTTAGAAAAAAGTGCGAAGAACAAGATCAATAAGACCATTAAAGGCATTAAAAGATAGTAATGACGGTTAAAAAACGTTAATGACAAGGCATAAAGATGAAGGATGAAGTATTGTAGGAGAAGGATGAGACCAAACAAAAGGTCGAGAGGATACACCAATCCATCCAAAAGATATATAGGGTGATTCCTGAGATACCGGTGGTGATAGAAACCACAATAGAGGAGAACATATAAAAAATCAATGAAGTAATTCAAGGATTCCACAACAAGATTGGAGAGTTGGAAGCACGCACCAAACAAGGTAAACCAATTATGGAGAAGGAACAAAGAGACGTAATAGCCATAACCTTTGTCATAAGCATTAAGAGTCTTGGTGAGGAATGCATGAGGCTATGTGAAGAAAGCATGTAGATTTGGACACAAATGATGGTGAATATGGAGTTGAAGGCAATCGAGGAAAGAGTAAGAAGTGCACAAGAGAAGGCACATAAATCCAATGAAATCATAAACACTTTGCCACCAGTGGAACACAGGATGATCATCCTTGCAAACAAACAAGTATACAATGAGATAGAGTAGATGAAGGCATAATAGAAGACTATAGCGCAACGCTTGGAACCCCTGTAGGATGAAGCAATTAAGATAATCGAGGGATTGGAATCGATGCAAGGCATGGTGAAGCAAGTCGAGCAAGACTGTGAGGAGAAGCTTGTGACACTAAAAACACATGACGTATAAGAAATATTGGAGAGGGAGGTTGAGGCAAAGAAAGAAGTCACTACAGCCAGAGAGACATTGCAAAACTTTATGGAGTCATGGAAGGGAGTGACGCAACAGGCCTGAGTGGCTTGGGATGAGCCACAAGTGAGTGTTGGGGGCCTATTGGACATGCATTTTGGATGCAATTTTGAGAAATATCCTAAGGGTTGAGGAGTGCACAATAAAGGAACATTCAAGATCAGAGTGTGCAGTAAAGGCACATTTTGGGCATTCAGGATCGAAGTCTGCAAGTAAAAGCACATTTGGCGGTGCATACGAAGATAGAGAAAGGAAATGAAGCAAGGGAATAAATAAGAGAAATAAAGCAAGGAGATAAAGAAGAAAAAGCAACATGCAGGCGAAAAGGAAGAAAAAGCAGCATACAAGCGCGAAGGCTGGAAAAACACGCATGAACTATTTGTTTTCATGAGTTGTAATGAATCATAATGAGTTGTCATATGGTTTTAGGTAGGATTTTGAGCCCTAAAATTTGTATATAAATATGTAATGGGTTGGGAAGAATAGGTGGCTAAGCGAATAAGGGGATGAAGAATAGGTTGTTGTTGCTAAGATAATATGATGAGAATGAGAGAGTCTATGTTTGAAGGTTTAGGGAAGGTTTTTCAGAGAGAGGCTTGCACTACATAATGACTAGGCATGATGGGGATTGATATCATGATGTATCTATTGTATCACAGTGCACAAGTCTGAGATGAATTGCACGAAGAATAATAAAGAAGCTAGTCGTTGTGGACGCAACCTAGGATCGGGTGAACCATGTTAAATTATGTGTCTGAATGTGTTTTTTTATGTTATTGTTCACGAATGTTCTGTTTAAGCATGTTTAGACCTATGAATGATGTACATTAATTATGAATGTTCCCGTGAATGGTCTATGCCACAATCTGTGTTATAATGGTGCTGTGTAATTGAGGTTAACAAATAATCAAGGGACAAGAGACAAAAAATATCGCACATAGGGTATATAAGTATCAATCAACATGTTGATGACCTCACATCCCCTCATCTTTGCAGAAACTTGGTTCCTATAGTCCCAGTAGATACCTTGGGTGAGACTTCACCTACATGCAGGTGATGCCGAAAGGGCCGGTATCTGAAGGGTTTTGTTGGTTAGATAACTTGAACCTAGGGTCTTAAAACCACACACCAATAAGGACACATGGCCTTTGGAGGCCCAATGCTTTCTCCTGCAAACCGACCGACTTCACTAAGGTGCCAAAACGTCACCCTCTACGAAGATGACATCATGTTTTTAGGGTTTCTTCATGTACAAATTCAAATTTATCTTGTAAAGGGGAAAAGTAAATGGGGTCAGCCTCCTTACTTTGTGGTTTACTCTAACTAAATGTGGACAAACCCATTTTATAGGTTTTGTATAAATAAAGATCATTTTCATTTCATTTTTAACATAACTCTCTCATAAGAGAAGACTGCTTGGCTAAAATTTGCACCCTACTTGGGAATTTTGGATTATCTCTCTCTCTTGTGCAACATTCTTGGATGCTTTGTTATTGTTTATTATGGAGCTAAGGTGGTGCACACCTCTTGGAGGCTTGTTCTCTTGCTTATGGATGGATATTGCTTGGTAAACTAGGGTTTGATCTTGCTATTTTGTGGAATTGGTAAGGAAATTTCTGCATTTGTTGGTGTTTTCTTCTAGTTTCATTGATATTGTTGTCTTAAACCCTTGAAGGAGTATAAGAGAATACACCCTCTACCAAATTTCATATTATTTGCTAGTTCAATAGCCATTTTTACAAGGTTGTTAGGAGGAGTAAACATGCTTACACACTCCTAGCCTTACCTTTGTCGGTTTTGCATGCTCTAGGGAGTAGAAGGGTCTACACCCCTAGATATATTGTGGAATCAACACTCATAACAAAGAATCTATTAAATCATAGATTAAAGGCACCAATCTGAAAATTTGCTTTCGAGAAACAAAATAGTTGCATTGGATAACGTGTTTTGTGGAGATATTTCAATTGTCTAAAGTGGAATCAATTTGACATGCTCTTAGCTAGCTTGAGCCACTAGGGCATCTAGTTTGGCCAAGTACATATTGCTGCTGTTATAAATTTAAGCTACAGCCATTAGGGCTGCATAAAATTTCTCTTTAAAAATCAATTTACTCACTAATCTACCACTAGAATTTGCTTACAAGTTGTCATTGATAATCTACTTGATATTGGCTAATTGTTGGGAAAGTTGTTTGCTGATTTCTTGAGGTAGAATTTGCTGCTGTAGCAATATTTTGCTACAGCCATAAGGCTGTCATAATATCTCTTCAATAATATTACTTAACAAACTTACTTTATCACTGAAGTCTTGCTTTATCTTACTTGAGTTATACTAGTCATTGCTAGCTTAATTTTTTGCATCTTTACTTGAATTTCAGTGACATATCTAACAACTTTTATTATCATTTACTTGCTGATTTATATAATTGTTTACTGCTTCTATATAGGACAACAAGCTTCACTTTCTTTCCCATTTTGATATTGGGATTGTATACTTGTCTTTTCTCTTGTCTCGGGCAGATGCAACTCTCTTCTGCAGGTACTCAAGGCTTTGGAAACCATTTACCGTCACCAATACTCATTTCCAAATCATCTTCCACTTCTTATATCGACCTATAGGGGCATCACCTTCCGTTACTAGAATTTCCATCTCATTTCCCCCTAGGGTCACCCGGGATACCCCCTTTGTGTAGGATTTCTCCTTCACTAAAGTGAAGGGAGTACCTATCTAAGGTGACAGTGGGTAGGATTTCTCCTTCTAGCCATATTTTGGATTGGGTCGGGATTTTCTCAACCTACAATTTGTGCTATAACACCAAATATTATAATATTTGTCTTATTTCAACCCTAAAATTAAGGCTTCGTCTTTGGTGGAATTATTTATGCATAAAAATTATAACCTAAGAGACAAACAAATCCCATGCTCCTACACTCACATGGGATTTGGCCCCACCAAAATATAGGTGCCAAAATTTATGGAATGTTAAGCTACCTGCTTTAACATTTACTGTATTATAGGAAAGAGTAGCATTGGTATGAATTTGAGGAAGGGTGGGTTCCTTGATATTCATTAGAAGCACATACGGTGCTGACATGAGAAGCTAGTGAGTCTAGCTACGAGGTGTATAATTGCTTCATTATTCTCTTTAATATCAATAACGATGTGTTTCATATGTTTCTCTCTATCTATCGGAATCCAATTAAGCTTCCTTTTCCAGGTAAACCATAAGTGAGGGTAGTCCGTGGAAAAATAACCCTTTAGGTTTTATGACCAATCTCAACTAAGGAGCTTACCATAAGCCTTAGGAATGTCTACAACCATGATTTCCACACTTGGTGTGTTGTAACTTGAGATGGTTTTCGACTGTTTAGAAACCATGCCAAGACATCTTTGAACCAATTTCAGATCCAAGTTGGCTCTTGGACTAGAGGGGGCTGCCTCATAAGATTTAAAACTACTGGTTACCCACTGTCACTAAGCAACAACTTTCCTCATTAAGCTTAGGATGCCATATTTGATGGTAAATAACAAGATAAACTAGGTAGACAGGATAAGAATGGCGGAATATTGGAGTAAAAAGATTGTAAATATCTCATATTGGAGGCCTAATCCATTGGGCAAGGAGTCTCATCAAACAAAGAACAAAAGATGTAAATGATAGGTGTAAGAATAATAAAAGAACATTTAAATCTCAAACATAATAGAGGGAAAAATAAATCTCTATCAATCCCGAGGTGAAGAAAATGGATTCGTTGGGAATTTAAATGAATCCAACAAAATAAATAGAATAAATTAACCTACATGCCCTTAAACATATATACATTAAAGGTACATAAAACATGGTTTATATTGAGTCAAATTCCTACAATCTGCAACTCTCTATCTGATAAATACTCTGTGCAAAATAGAGATGATAAAATCAGCTGTAACACTTGCTGTGTTTTAGTTATCTTCAACGTACACAAATCAGACTTGCAATTTACAATTCAAGTCGTGAACAAAATTTGTGATTGTACCAAATTTTATTTTGCAATTAGATTCAAATAGTGAGAAGAAAACACAGATGTAGCATGAGAAGCTTAATCATGTATGAGTTTATACTTACAGGTGCGTGAACTTGGTTCTCATCTGCATATAAAATTTCTATTGTGAAGGCCCCAGGCCTAAATAATGTTAACGCCTTTGTACTTGGCACTATGTTGCTTTTAGGGAACAATTGTTGTTTGTTGTTTCTCTGACGTTACCTCTTTAGACTTAAGATCAGAACCCTTCCAGGTCAAAGAAATATAAAATGGAAAACCCTTTTGAACCTTGAACTCACACACTTTGAATGTCAGACTTAATAATAGCACACAGAAAAGAACATCCTCAACCCACACATTTACTTGCATTCATAGTCCGCCTCGGTTCCTTTCCAAGAGTCTGCTCAATATTTTCAATTTTGAAAGAATACAAGAACCCAAGCCAACATCTTCAACTGCATGAATCTTATCTGCAGTAACTCCTACTTCAATCAAAGCCTGCTTGCAGGGACTTTTTGTTAAATATATTGTACCCTCAACAGTATAACCGTACACTGCCAGCTGTACTGGACAGTTGTACTTTCTATTTCTGTCTTGCTTTGAGCATATATAAGCTCAGCTATTTCCTATTGTGAAGGGACTTCTGAATCTCTTCAGTT
>SNQJ01S0298230.1:0-10462 GCA_010110895.2 Picea sitchensis
AAAAAAAAAGATTAATAAGCATGTTAATGTACCAACATTCAATGTATATGCCTTTATCTTCCTTGAAACCAAATGTAAGATATTTATGATCAATGTGGATTACATTCATGTGTGTTGCAATACAATGTTATATCAGTCATCAAACCCTCATACAAACAATGAATAACTTTGGATTTCTAATGCATCATTGTGAGTCGCTTAGGGAATTCATATCACATATGTAAGGTTATAAATCCAATTAACCAAATCTTCCATCAAACACATTCAGGTATAAAACCCAAAGACTTGTTAGTTATCATGATTATTTTCATCTTTAGGGCATGGGTATTAAATCTATGCAAGAATGAGCTAAGGAAAGAATTAAATTTAACCCATAAAATAGCAAATCAATTTTAAATAGAATTACTTCGAGATACCAACCTACAAATAAAACCCAATAAATAGTAGATTGATTGAAGATAGAAATATTTCTTGAGGTTGACCTGCAAACAAACTCCCAATCTTGTCAAAAAATGAAATAATATTATCTCCTGGAAACATGTAGAAGGCAACCTAGTTCTAAAAATATAAATCTACAAACCCTAGCTTGCAAGCAAACCAAAAATTAAAGTGGAAAAAATTGAATGAGATGGTAATAAAAATAAATGCTACCATTGGGAATGGAGTCTAAACTACTGCTTGAATAGTTTCCCTTTTCTAGCTTGAGTGTTGAAGTCCCTAAATATCTCGAAGTAATGCTTCTTGTGCATCAAGCTAGGAAATATGAACTATACAAGATTCATAAGGAGGTTAAACTAATCATAGATTCAACTGAAGTATCACAAACTTAAAAATTTAAAAATAAACATAATGTAAGGAGTTAAAACCCCTAAATATTAAAATGAAGAGAAAACTCCAGAAGAGAAAAATCCAGAAGAAGGTTTTGTCGGTATAAATCCCTCAGTTGATCATTTGAGAATCTTTGGCAATCCAATCTATATTCATATTCCAAAATAAAAGAGGACTAAGCTAGAGCCCTCTAGAAAGAAATGAACTTTTGTGGGATACAGTGAAACTTCAAAGGCTTACATAATTTATGTCCTAGGTCAAAAGTTCATTGAGGTCAGCAGAGACGTGACTTTTCATGAAGAAGCAACTTTTCGTCATTCCAGAGAAATTCCAGGTGATGTAGAGGAGTAGGAAGCTCCATCTCTAGAACCTTCAGATTCACCTCTTCTAGATGAGCAGAGGGAGGATACCTTAGATCCTTCAGTGGATCCCTCCAAGGATACTATCGAGTTTCCCTTAGATAAACCTCCTGTTAAAAGGAAACCATCCTGGTGCCGGGAAATTCTAAAATAAGTAGAAAAGAATGCATCACCTAAAGGCACCTTCAGAGAAAGAAAGAAACTAGATAAGTACTCTGACCTAATAACCCAATTGAATCTTATGATTGACTCAGAACCTTCAACCTTTGAAGAAGCCTCCAAACATCAAGTGTGAAAAGATGCAATGATAGAAGAGTATGATTCAATTCTAAAGAATGTTGTATGGTAAGTGGTCCCAAGACCTCATGGAAAATCAATGTTAACCTCCAAATGGCTTTACAAAATAAAGCTTGCAGCAGATGGCAATTTTGAAAAATCCAAGGCTAGATTTGTGGCTCGTGGCTTCTCTCATAAATAAGGAATTGACTATGACAAGATCTTTGCCCATCAGGATCATTATCTCTCTTGTTGCAGTTCTTGGTTGGAAACTTCACTAGATGGATGTTAAGACTACTTTTCTTAACGGTGAAGTTGAACAAGAGGTTTATATCGAAAAGCTTGAAGGGTTCATGATCCATGGGAAAGAATCCCATGTGTGAAAACTCAAGAAATCCTTGTATGGATTGATGCAAGCTTCGATAGCTTGGTATGGAAGAATTGATAGCTTTATAAAGAGTCTTGGGTTCACCAAGAGTATATCATATCCCAATCCCCAATCTTTATATAAAGATTGTACATAATCAACATGTTATCTTAGTATTATATGTGGATGATACATTCCTTACAAGAGAGGAAAATTTGATAGCTTAGACTAAGAGGGAGATTTCAACAAAATTTGAAATGAAAGACTTGGGTCTTATGCATTACTTGTTGGGCTTAGAGGTGTGGCAAAAACCAGGTGAGATCTTTCTCTCACGAAGAAAATATGCAATTGATGTGCTCCACAGATTTTGCATGTTGGAGTGTAAGTCCATGTCCACACCTATGATTTTTAACCTGAAGAAGTTACAATACCAAGATATAGGTACAGATCCAGAAGACCCCACCATATATTGATAGATCATTGGGTCCTTGTTGTATCTTGTACATACCAGACTAGACATTTGTTATGCAGTGAATGCCCTCATCCAGTTCATGTGTGAACCGAAGCATATTCATATGGTTGTTGTTAAACATATTCTGAGATATGTTCAGGGGATTATTGACTATGGGATTAGATACACTTATAGTGGAGGTGTAATGCTTCATGGATATACAGATTAAGATTGGATGGGAAGTACAGTGGACCAGAAGAGGAATTCTAGATATTGTTTCAGTTTGGGTTCAGCTATGATCTCCTGGTCTAGTAGGAAACAAGGCTCCATAGCCTAGAGCACTACAGAAGCAAAATACATTGTTGCAAGTGCTACTAGTAGAGAAGTAGTGTGGCTCATAAATTTACTTTCATATTGGTTCAGTGTTGAGATGTAACCCACAATCATCCATTGTGATAACCAAAGTTGTATAAAGCTCTCTGAGAATCCGATGTTTCATGACAAATTGAAACACATTGAGATGAGAGACCACTATGTTCGGGACATGGTGTAGAAGAACATTCTCAGTATTTAGTATGTTTTGATGGCAGAACAAACCACAAATATTTTGACCAATTCATTCTCCTTGAAATTTTTTGTGTACTTTCGAGACAAGCTTGGTGTTGTTGAGAATGCCTGTCTTTCTGAGAGGGAGTGTTGAAATTAGTGTAGCTACAAGAGCCATTCTCTAGGAGGATGGCATAAGACCCTAGCTGAGGATTAGGGCCCCCAGTACACTCCTGGGGTTTCTTGGTGAGGGCCATGGAAAAAGACCAAGTAGTGAGAGCCATGGAAAAAGACCCTAGTGAGGGCCCCCAGTATATGACTCGGGTTCTTGGTCTAGGACCAAGCAGTAAGTCCCTAGATGTGTTCTTGGTCCCCTGGATATTTTCCAGAGAATCCTTGCCCAGTGCTTGGATTGATCCTTAGATGTGTTCCTTGGAGGTTGATGTAAGTCCCTAGATGTGTCCTAGGGACCCTGGATGTGTTCCATGGAACCCTTGGTTAATGCATGGGTTGATCCTTGGTATTGTACCTTGGAAGACCCTAGATGTGTTCTAGGGACCCCAGATGTGTTCTAGGGCAACCTGGTCTTGGACCAGGTAGATCTTGGTGAAATACCAAGATGTGTTGATGTATGATCCTCTTCCTCTCTCTTGGGATGGTCCATGAGACCTGGGAGTGCCTATGAAGATGGACATGACCACATTGTTTATGTACCCCCTTATGCAGTGATGATAAAAGTTTATAAGTCATTATGAGACTCATGTGGACATGCTTTTCCATTGTGGACCCCCCTTGAATTTGTCTTAAAAGGTTCCCCCCTTTGCTTGCTGTCTTTCTTTCCCTCTTGTTTTATGTTGTGGGGGTTTTTATAATTTACTTTAATTTAATTGACATTTAATTAATATTTATATTAATTAAATTGTCAATATTTAATTATTTTTATATTATCCCTAACCCCTCTCCCTAGCTATAAAAAGAACCCTACCCTGTAGCGTTTCTAAACACTCACTCTATCCTCACTCTCATATGTTGTGACTACCTCATTTGCTCTCTATTGGTGTTGGTGCGAACTCTCCTTAAGTTTATCTGTTTCAAATTGTGGTGTTTACTTGGACTTGCTTTGACCAAGGGCTTCTTCCTTCTATTTGTTGGTGTATGAGGTGTCAGTGGTGTCTTCTCTAGCTATCGGACCTGCTTTTAGAGCCACAGACCAGAGTACAGGTGTTGTGACCCCTTTCTTTGGCTTCCATACCTATGTATGAGAGTCATGACCCCTCCTCTTGGCTACCGTTATCTGAGTTAGGGCTCCTGTGGGTGTATTCTACTTGTTGTCTCCTTCATCCCAGTGTTGTATATCTTTTCTGTGGAGAATTTTGTTGTCTCTATTGTGGAGAGTATTGTTGTTTCATCTGTGGAGGATTTTTTGTCCCTTTGTGATGTTTTGTTGTCTCAACCTGTGGAGTATTTGTTGTTGTTGAGTTCTACGGTCTTAGTTGTGGACAACATCTTTCTACAGACTTGTTTGTGGTCCATCCCTTGGCAAACTCTCCTTCAGTCCATATGAAAGAGATCAAACCCTAGAGGTTTGAGCCATGAGTCTTAAACTAATTTTCTGAGCATATTAAAGGGGTTTACATCCACACATGTGACAGGTACATTCTTCTTTGACAAGGAGGTAAGCTAAATTTTGTGTTTGCACTCAAAATTTTTATTTATGTTTAGAATTTAATTCAGATCTATTTATGTCTTTTATTAAATGTGATGATCTACTGAACAAAATTTAAAAGAATATTTGTTTTCTATAGTTTTCCCCAATTCTAACAAAGCCACATGCACGACCTCTAAGCCCCATGAATCATGTGTTTTCCCCTTTGAAGTTCAATTTTAGGATCCTTTCAGGGACAAAGTCCTTGAAAAGTACGAAGGGCATATTGATAAAAAAAATATGGCACAATTGGGATCCATAAGTTGTAATGTGTGTATCTCATAGTGATTAAGTAGTCTTTGCAAGGAACCACATGCTTTGGGTGAGCATGGTGAAAATCACCTGCTAGCTAAAGTTGGTCAAAGGGATGGTGGGTTAATTTTTTTGGATTGAAATGGGCACTTGTAAAATGGGTTTTTGGTGTAATTATTGAAATAAGATATGTGAGAAAGGTTGTGGTCATTTTCCATGGAGATATCCAACATAGTATATCACATGCCAAACAAGGGAAAAAAGATTCCCCCCCTTATTGAAGCACTCTTGTGGGATCCTTGCAGAGATAAGAGTCTTGAAAGCTACCAAGATCCTACCAATCAAATGATGTTTTGGCCATAAGGGCCATCATTTTTACACCTAATCCTTCAAATTTGGATTGTATTCCACCGTCGAGAAAAACATTCTATCTACAAAGCATGTCTTATAGTTTAGGGCCTTATATATGGCTTCTTAGCCCAAAAAACATTGATAATGCGATAAATCACTATTTTTTGGCCCAAACCATGTCTTGGACCACAAGAACCATCCATGTTTCATCCTAACCTTGAAATTGGGTTCATTTTCTCTTTGTAGGGAAAATATTGCACCTTTAGGGCCTATATTATGGTCTACGGATTCATAATTTCTATCATATTACCTTGAAAACAACATCATTTCATTATCAAAGAGTGGTTTTTTATTCATTGACTCTATATCTTTATCACGACATGTAATTCTTCTTTTTATTCTTATGTTATTTGGGGAATTTGGTCCATAAAGGTTACATATGAGGGATAAAGGCTTTAAAAACAAAATAAAATTTGTCTCCAAGCTTAAAAAACATTTAAGAAAAACACATAATGGGATCACCATACCAACCAAGTTATGAACATGTAACTTAAAAGGGTCATGACCTCCTGAATATTTTAGTCACCTTATAACTCCTAATAAATATGCCCTAGTTTTTTTCCTTATTTATAACACTTCCTCTTATAACTATCTCTCATTATCGAAACCTTTGTTTATTTAAAATAAATATGATAAATGATAAATGATAACAACTCAAAGATAACGCCTTCTTGCAGAGGTTTTTACATAATCTCCATTTCTTGTAGAGGTTTTTTTTCCAATTTCCTAAGTACATGTATACATTTTGAAAAATTGATTACAGAGGTAAATATAGAAACAAAACATGATGGTGCAATCATTTCAAAGAATGATTGATGTGGTGACAAAATAGCTAAACAAACAAACTAGTGGTAATTTAGTTTTGAGTGAATAGTCTATCCATGTCAAATTTCAGTGCATACAGAAACAGTTTGAAAAAAATTCAACTTTGGCCCCATTCACAAGTCAATGTTGCCCATGTCTATTCATAGTATAATGTATTTTCGTTGTTTCTTTTAAAAAAAATTCTAGACGCATGTTATCATATATAGTGCCATAAGGGAATGCAATAACATCGATAAACAAGTACTTGATAAATTGCACAAGCTTCATCAATTATTTCTTGTCTTTGTTTTTTTCTCTCAACTAAGTGTTTTTTTTCTCCATAAAGAATATTAGTACGATCGTCATTATTTAATATGAAATATCATCTTACTCCTTCTTATTGCCACTAAAATCATGGGGTTAATTGGCATGATGTTGGTTTTGAGAAACATAGGAGATGGATATAAATAGCACGATCATGGCGATGGGTATGTTGGGAGTTTCAATATGCATGGCATTAATCTGAGAAAGTTCAAACGAAACGAGGATGAGATCGGATATATAGAGTGGGTGTGTTAGTCATATTTGAGTTTGGAAAACCTCCCACATCGTCAAGGAATATGAACAATATATCCATGTCAAATTTTAGTGCATACATAAGCAATTTGAAAAAAAATCAATGTTGGCACCATTCACAGGTCACTATTGCCCATGTCTAGTCCTAATACATTGTCTTTTAGTTGTTTCTTTTAAAATGTGTTCGAGACGCATGTCCCTGCATCTAGTACTGCAAGGGAATGAAATAACATAAAAAAATAAGAACTTGATAAATTGCACAAGCTTCATTAGTTATGTCTTGTCTTTGTTTTTTGCTCTCATCTAAGAAGAAGTAATTTTCTGTGCTCCATAAAGAATATTAGTATGAAATAATTATTTAAATACAAAATCATCGGCGTCTTCTTTCTTTCCCGCAAGCATTGTGGAATTCCCATGTTTGAGCAGAGTTTAAATGAAGATGCTATAACAATGTGAACATCATGTTCATCGAAACTTCCGTTGTTACAATACTATGACAACAATGATGGCATTTACGATGATGACATTTACTGATCATTTCAGGTGGTAATGGATGCCTATGGGCATGTGTTTGATGCTAGTTCTCAAATAACTGTCACAACTAAGAATCCTTAACACAACTACATTTGAACCCAAAATCCGATGACATCCTCGATGCCGCAAGAAATTGGCATTATTAAGGTAGGTTCTAAGTGTAATTTTCTTGTTTTGTTGTTTCTTGGTGGACCCTCCCATACTTCCATTTCATGTGTCTAGTCTAACCTATTGATATTATGGTAGCTATGGGAGGTATTTACCTATCCACGTTAAACCTATGAGAATAGAATATTCTTAGAAGAAAGAAGAAACCCTAATGAGTTGGCTAATAACCCTAGAGACAAGTTGGCTCAAGAGGATAATTTGTGTTGAGTTATTAGCCTCCAAGAAGAAATTAGAGCCAATTATATACTAAGTAAATAGGCACCAGGAATGAGAAGTCGGCCCAAGTGATTCGCGAATTATTATAAATATAGGAGGTCAGTCTTCATTTTAGCTAGAATTATCAGAATTGTAGAAGTACACTTGTGCGCATTGAAGTTGGGCAATTTTTTTGTGCAAGTTTGGAGGAGAGAGTTGTTGTTGTTAAATTTAACGAAGCTGAAGTAGATTTCGGTTTTTGTGGGATATCTCTTGTTATGGTTGGGACTATACGATCGACTCTTACGAATTTAATATCCTTGGAGAAAGGTGTGCTACCCTGTTTGAGTATCACGGCCTAGGGTTTGCTTACAATTATTCTGTCAAAGGTGCAGGTGTTAGCACCGGTGGCTTAAATATGGTTGGGTGACAATAGTGATCCAATGGAAGAAAAGAACACATCCATTATATTCTAACAAGTTATGGGCCCACCTCCTTCATTCATTGCTCATTTGGAAGGAAGCATAGCCATAAGGATATTAATCTGCGTTGAAGAACTGCATTCTAATCGCTGGAAGGAAGCATAGCCATAAGGATATTAATCTCGTTGAAGAACTATCGCTAAGGTTTCTAGTAGGAGCAGTCACCAAAGCACTACAGCTAGGGTTACTAGCAGGTGCAGTTGCAGAAACCCTAATCCTCTCATTGAGGTACCTTAAGTGAAGAGATTGACCTAATTTCCGGATAGACCAGTGCGCCCTAGCCTAGCGCATCTCCTGGTACTCTCAGCAAGCTAAGACATCAAGTTTGAGTTTTTGGCCAAATCTAGGGTTGAACAAGTCAAAGAAACCATCACCTACTCCATGAAGTCAGAAAACAAGTTAGATGGAGCCTCTAAATTCAGAGCATGGAAGACAAAGATTGACCTCATTCTTGCCAAGAATAAAGTGTTGGATATCGTGAAAGGAAAGATCGTGAAACCAGAGTTTGAAAAAGGAAAAGAGAAAGAACCGCAGAACGTTGCAGTTTGTTAAGAACCTGAATAGATATACAAATATAATCACCACAAATACTGAATACACAATAGATCCACAAATCAAGATAGAAGAAACCACACTTTATTATTACCAAACCCTTGAGGTATGGAAACACCATACAATGGATCCTATTATGGAAGGGATCCTCTCCTGTTCACTTGCCTCTTCGAGGGGGCATCCTCTTATTGAGCTTCAATTCCAAACACAATACTTCTCTTCATGTCCCATTACATTGCTTGAACCTCTTTATATAGTGCTACCGTCACCTAAGAAAATTCTAGAGGAGGAATCTTCTAGAAGTAGAACCTTCTAAGAAGTCCTCTTACATTTATTATATCTAACTATCAATTTATTATATCTAACTACCATAGTGGATCTTATTTAATAATATAGTGGACCTAGTTCACATTACATTGAATGACCTCCACTATTATTACTATGGGCCCTCTGGGCCCCCACTACTACCTCTCTATCTACCTAACATTCCATCCCCCTTATGAAAGCGTTGTCCTCAATGCTTTATGTACAACCATATACCAGGGTCCCATGGATAATTGTGGACCATAATGCTGAAGAAGATTGGAGAACCAAGGTCCCATGTAGAAAGGAAAGACACCGTGCTGAAGTAGTCCAACCACCATTGTAAGCTTGGGTCTCATGTCCAAGTGCTCATGTGAAGTCACCGTGGAAGATTTTGGAACCCAATAACTAACTCAAAATGATGCTCCAAAGACTGACACCTGTCATGTGGATCCAAATAAGAAGATCCATCCACATAGTGGAAAAGGGTCATAGTAGAATATGGAAGGAATAATACCACTGTAGAATATGCATGATGGAAATTGGTAATAATCATTGGCTCTAGATTTGTCACATTGATTCTCTCTACAGAAGGTGGATTAGAGTCATCAAATAAAATATGAAAGTGGTTGTCATCCCAGAAATGATAACTATCCGTATACCAATCATCACAATCGGCCTCAAAATCATACCAAGAATATATTTCTTGATTATATTCATCCCTGATATATGCCATAAGAAATATCTCATGCATGCAATCCAATGAATCTTGAATACTACGAAAACTATCATTGAGACCATCTGCAAGGACATGCAATTTAGCATCCAATGTGTCATACAATTGGGATTTGAATGCTTCAGTAATTGTAGAATTTCTTTGAGGGTTTGAGAGGAAATATCCATATGATCACCCTATGAACTCTTCATTCCTGCAACCGTCATGAAAAAACCCTAAAAATAGACCAATAAGTTATGGCAGAAAATCGCGGTTTTTCTGGAAAAACCCTAAAAAACTGTTGAGTTTAAAATGCTCATAACTTCACTTCCTGGACTCTGTTTCGATTGTTTTTTTTATTTTAAATTGGGTGAAATTGTGAGAGGAACTCAGATATGTAATTTATTTGGGCAAATTCGGCCTCCATCTGCTACAGAAAAAATAAAAAAAAAAAAAAAATCGCATCGTCGTCCACGGAAAAAACCTTGAAAAATTGCAGAATTTAAAACTTCAATATCTTGACTTCCCAGACTCCGTTTCAGACGATTGTTTTTTTCAAATTGGGTATTTTTCTGAGAGGAACTTAGATCTACAATTTTTTTTTTTCAAATTTTTCATAGAAATATACCGAAAATTTCTAGAATGACGCGGCTCTCATTTTTCTTCTCCGAAAAAAAATTCTGCAAAAATAAAAAATATTTGCCCACAATGTCTTCCAAGGAAAGTGCTCTGATACCACTTGTTAAGAACCTGAATAGATATACAAATATAATCACCACAAATATTGAATACACAATAGATCCACAAAGCAAGATAGAAGAAACCACAAAAATAAAAAATATTTGCCCACAATGTCTTCCAAGGAAAGTGCTATGATACCACTTGTTAAGAACCTGAATAGATATACAAATATAATCACCACAAATACTGAATACACA
>SNQJ01S0298231.1:0-10462 GCA_010110895.2 Picea sitchensis
CCAATCGGAATCAATAAACCCAACGAGATCTAATGTAGAGTCTATTTCATAATGAATCCCAAAGGTGATGGTGCCATGTACGTATTGAAGGATACACTTTGTAGCTTTTCAATGTAGCTCATGCGGCTCCTGCATGAATCTAGAAACTGTGCCAACTGCATATGAGAGGTCTGGTCTAGAGTGTGTGAGATACAACAATATTCCCACTAGTTGTTTGTACAGTGTGTTTTCAACCAATGGAGTCTCCCCTCCATCCTCAAGTTTGACTCGAGATAGGAAAGGAGTCGGAGAAGACTTGTTGTTTGTCATGTGAAATCTCTCAATGAGATCTCGTGCATACTTTGCTTGAGAAATTTTGATGCCTAATGCATCCTGACTGATATCAAGTACAAGAAAGAAGTGTAGCAGACCCATGTTCGTCATCAAAAACATGTCATGAAGAATCCTCTTGACTGCAGCAATCGCTGAAGTCGAGCAATCGGTGACCAACAAATCATTGACATACAGAACTAAAAGTAGAAGTGAATCAACCGTCCTGAGCATGTACACATTCGGGTCTGATTAACAACGTATAAAGTTCTGTGACAACAGGTAGGAGTCCATCTTGGAATACCATGGCCTTGGAGCCTGTTTGAGGCCATAAAGTGACTTCTTCAGTTGACAGACCAAAGATGAGTCTTGCATAAATCCCTGGGGCTGCTCCATGTAGATCTCCTCAAAGATATCACCGTGAAGAAATGCATTCTTCACATCCATCTCATGGACTTCCCATCCCTTGGTTTTTGCAATGGCAAGTGCCAATCGTATGGAATCCATCTTCACTATTGGAGTGAAGGTATCATCATAGTCAATACCATGAACCTACTGAAAGCCTTTGGTGACAAGCCTGGCTTTGTATCTACTGATCTGCCCATCCGCTGTGCTCTTGGTCCTATACACCCATCTACATCTTACAAGTTTCCTCCCAGAAGGAAGGGGAACCAGATCCCAAGTCTAGTTCTCAAGGAGGGAGTTGTACTCCTCCTACATGGAAGATTCCCAAAAGGGATTTCTAGCAGCCTCGCCATAAGACTGTGGATCTGAAGAATGAACCAAGAAAAGATCCCTCAAATTCAATGGTTCAGTGGCAGTGAGTGCAACAAGAGGCTCAGGGATGATTTTAAGGATGGAAATTTATTTTAAAATGTAGAAACCTTGGCGAATCTTATTAATCCTTCATATGATAACTATAAAATGTTGGCAATATTTTTGTCAAAAAATTCAAATTTCTAAGGATTTTATATAGTTTATATAAAATTTTGGCTATTTTTAAGCTAAAATAATTTTATCCTATAGAATTTGGGCGAATCATTTTTAGAATAGCGAATTGTTTTCTAGGAAAAACCATGGAAAATTAGCCCATGAGCAAAAATTAGCCCCTAAAATAATCCATGAAGAGGCTCCTCGAAATCAGATTGAGTCCACCTAGTATCATTTGGATCACCGATGAGATCCCCTGCATCCTGAAGAGTAGTATGTTCCCACTTGGGCCTCTGCTCTAGCTCTGCAACTGCATCTGGATGCTCTAACTCTGCATCCAAATTTACTGACTTTGAATCTGAATCTGAATCATCTGAGTCCTTTGAATCAGAACTCTCCTCTGAAGAAGAGTCAGCATGTGCATGCTCATCATCTCAGACAGGTGGAAGAATGAAGGTGTCTTCATGCGGCTGTTGAGGTGCACGTGAGACACTTTCCTCGAATTGGACACTACGCTCAATGATGAGCCGATCTGAGGAAAGATCAATAAGTCAATATCCCTTAACACCGTCATGGTATCCAACAAAAATGCACTCATTTCTCTATGGATCAAGTGCCTTCCTCTTTTCAGAGGGAATCCAGGTCCATGCACGAGAACCAAAAATGTAAAGTGGGTCACTTCCGGTTTGAGGCCTCTCCATGCTTCATAGTGGGTCTTATCCTTGACATATATATGGGGAGATCTGTTTTGGATGTATGTTGCACAGTTAAGTGCTTCAACCCATAGTCTCTATGGTAGTGACTTTGCATGCAACATGCAAGATGCCATCTCCTTTAGAGATCAGTTTTTCTGCTGAGCAACTTCATTTTGTTGTGGAGTGTAGGGAACTATATAATGAAACTTAATCCCTTCCTAATGGAAAATATTATGGATCTCATTATTCACATACTCTCCACCGTTATCATTTTGGAGGACTTTGATATTCTTTTCGGAATGTGTCTCAACCAAAGCTTTGAAATCTTTGAGGTGTTGAAAGACCTCAGATTTTTTCCTCAGAAAGTAGATCCATGTAAAACGTGAGAAATCGTCAACAAAAATGAGAACAAACCTCACTTTTCTGATCGATGGATGCAGAAAAGGACCCATGAGGTCACTATGGATCATATCTAAAGGTGTGAAAGCTCGTTGAGGCATTCCCTTGTCGAATTTCTCTTGAGGGTGTTTTCCGAGAAAACATCCCTCACATACTCCCTTGGAGAAATGAATGTCTGATATACCATCAACTAATTTGTTCTTACTAATCTATTGCATGTATCTGAAATTCAAATGTCCAAATCTTTTGTACCATATCCTACTACTTTCATCAACATGAGTGAGCAGTAAAGAAAAATCCGGTTCAATGAATTCAAAAAATGTATAAAATCTAGAATGATGATTTACCTCACTAGTAGCAACCTTGAAGTTGGTTTTCATGTCGTAGATGTCCATGAAATTTGGTGTGAATATGACTTTATTTATGGTGCCGGAATTTTTCATTTGATACATAGAGAGAAGGTTGACAGAAAGATTGGGAACATGCATCACGTTCTCAAAGCTTTCGTTGGTGAGTTCAATCCTTCCTTTGCCGGTGACTTTGATAGAAGAGTTTTCCCCCATCAGAATAGGAGGACCTTTGCATGCATCGAATGAAGAATAGAATTCTTCGGATTCAACAATGTGATGTGATGCTCCTGAATCTACGATCCAAGCATCATGAGAAGAGTTGATGGCAATCAAGGCATGGATAGAATTGCCTTTCTTGGAATTCGGATCTTCTGGTTTCTTCTTCTTTTCACCCTCAGGGATGCGATCTCCAAGGTTGTTTTTTTGAAGTATTTGAGACATCATATCTTTTTTTTTTTGCATGCATGTGGATTCCGAATGGAATCCTTTGTGATAGTATGTGCATTTCTCTCCTTTTATTCCCTTTTCTCCTTTGGATCCGGAGGCATCGGTGAAGGGTTTTGTGTACCCTTCCTTCTTCGTATGTGCATGAGATTTCCACTTATATTTGTATTTAGATTTATCATATTTGTGGCTTCCATCATGCACAGTGAGTGCATGCACCCTTGGGCCTTTGATTGTGCCCATGTTGATGAGCTTGGTTTTCTCTTGTGTCAGGGATTCGATAAAGTCCTCAAGAGAAGGCATCTTCCAAGTGGCTCCAGAGGAAAATATAATAGTATGGAATGTGGATACAGATACAGATAATTTAGGTCCAATCTTGGAGAGAATGGTGAGAACAATTTGTTTCTCCTCCGTTGATTTATCAACCCCGCAGGCTTTGAGTTGCAACAGTAAATCCTTGAATTTTGTAAAGAAATCTTGGATATTGTCGAAGATTTTTGGATACAATTTGAGTAGATCCACCTCCATCATGTTTCCTCTCATCTCATCTTGTTTTCCAAATATCCCTTCCAATATTTTCCAGGCTTCATTGGGATTCGTAAAGGAAGATATGTGAAAAAGGAGATCGAGAGAGATAAGACTGCAAATTGTTCCGAGTGCCTCATCCATGTGATTTAAGTACTTGGAGTTTTCTATGGGTGATGTTGGTTCTGTATCTATATTAATGGTTAACCTATATAGACCTCTAGATCAGAAATGTATGGCTATTTTCTCCTTCCATGCAAAATAGTTGTAAGGTGTAAGAATGAATTCTTTTTGGAATTCCATCTTTCCGTTGTCTTCAATCTTTTGTACCTGCAAAACAATTTGGTGTAGATTTTTATTAGAAGTTAGTCGGCTTTGATACCATATAAAAGTGTTGAACCTAAACAGAATAGATCTATCTAAACAATAACACACACATTTGCAGAGAGAATTGGAAAAGGAAGAAGGAGAGAAAGAATGAAAGAATTTTCATTAATCGTTATGAAAAAATGAATAGTTTACACATGATATACTCTGTATAACTCAATGAGTTCGAATTGAGGTGAAACAAGTCACCATATTGGTGTTCTAGAGTGATCTAGACACACACCAGCAGTTACGGGAGTGAACTTCCACCTATTCTAGTCTCTCATGTAGTTACGGGAGTGAACTGCCACCTAGTTGAGTTAACTAGTCAACTAGTCTTCAGTTAACTGACTGAATAGAAAGTAGTGAGGAGTTAACTCAAGGAATCAAGGCTAATGCACCACTCTAGTGATGATACCAAGGAAAGGTCTAATTATCATGGTGATGATCCCAATGCAACATCTAAACTCAACTCAACTAGTCAAACTGAAGTGTGAACTAAAAGAGAATATTCTCCAGGTGGAATATTCTATCCTAAAATATAGGAGACTGGATAATGACTAATTATGAATAATAAACAAATTAAAACCTTAGGAAAAATAAATCCTAGGTGTGTGTGAAGTAACTCCAACAGGAGGAAATAATGGATACTAAGATGGGGTGTTTAAAAAGAGATATCATGGAAGGATTGAAAAAAAATCTAATAGAGAGGACACTTGAAAATGAAAATGTATCCCATGAAATTCATGATGAGGACACAAGGAAGATGAATCAAGAATGGATAAACTCCAACTTTGGGTTGAAGACCAACCACTTTCCTAAGATCGATAAGAGGAATTTTGATGGAAAGGATCCAAACACATGGATACTTCAGATGGAGCAATGCTTTGATCTACATGATGTGCCACATACACAAAAGGTATGAATTTCTTCTTTATATTTAGAACCCAACTAATTTTTGTGGTATCGATGGCTTTGTTCTCACGAATCACTCGTCACTTGGACAATTTTCACGAAAGAAATGATAACACACTATGAGGATACAAGGAGAAATACCTTCTTTAGCCAATTGATAAATCTCAAGCAAAAGGGTTCAGTTTTAGAGAACATTGAGAACTTCCAAAGATTGAATATAAATGTAACGAATATTCCAAATGAGCACCTGAGCGATGTATTCATAGGAACTTTAAAGGATAAAATTAAACATGAGTTTCTCTTTTGGGAACCTAAATCATTGGAGAATTCATTCAGAGTGGAAATAAATGTTGAAAGTAAAAATATGGGTATGGCTACTAGAAGGACCACTCCTAACATCTATCTATAGAATAATGTTCCTTCTTATAAAAAAAATCAACATAAAAGGTTGACACCTCAACAATTGGAGGAAAGAAAAGAAAAATGTTTATGCTTTAATTGCGACAACAAGTATAGTAAGGGACATAAGTGCGGTGAGAATAAATTATTCTACATAGATTGTGAAGAGGAAGAAGAACAAGAACAAGAACCATATCAATATGAAAATGTAGAAGCAATTTCTTCTGAAGAGTTGACTCCCACAATATCATGTAATTCATTTTTTGGAATTAACACTTCTCAAACCCTCAATATCGAAGGATATATCAAAAAGAAAAAGGTAATAGTCCTAATTGATTCCGGTAGTACTCATAATTTCACTCACTATAAATTAGCCAAATCTCCCAATTTCTTTGTATATCCAGCGCCAAAGTTCCAAGTAATGATTGCAGAAGGAGGAACCAATTTCTCAGGAAAATTCAATAAGATCAATCTTACTATGGGGGAATATGTAATGAATAGTCCAATGATTTCTATACCCATGGGTGGTGTTGATGTCATACTAGGAATCCAATGGTTACAATCATTAGGCACAATGGCTTTTAATTTTCAAGAACTTTTCATGAACTATTCATGAAATTTTCATTGGAAGGAAAAGAAATTGAGTTAAGGGGTATCACAGGAAAACCCAGTAAGGTGACAAGATCTAATGGCATGAAAAAATTATTGAAAAAGGGGCATCAAGGTGTAAATTCACAACTATGATCACTATATTTTCACACATCTAATCCATATATTCCCCTAGATCTCCAAGGGATCATTGATAAGCATTCCAAAGTATTTGAAGATATTCCCAAATGTCTTCCACCCACTTGAAATCATGATCATGTTATTCACCTAATTCTTGGGAGTGTTCCTTCTAACATCAGGCCTTACAGATACCCTTATTCCCAGAAGTGTGATATTGAGTGTATGGTTGAATAAATGTTAAAGTCTGGCATTATTATACCTAGCCAAAGTTCTTTCTCTGTATCAATGGTAATGGTACTCAATAAAGATGGTTCATGGTGTATGTTTCTAGATTATAGAGAGATCAACAAGATCACTATTAAAGATAGGTTTCTCATTCTCGCCATTTATGAATTGTTAGATGAACTACATGGAGAAATCTATTTCACAAATTTGGATCTTCGTTCAAAGTATCATCAAATTAGAATGAAGGAAGAAGATATCCCAAAAACAACATTCCAAATTCATGAAGGCCATTATGAAATTTTGGTTATGCCTTTTGGCCTTACAAATGCACCTTCCACATTCCAAGGGTTGATAAATTCCATTTTCAAGCCCTTCCTTCCAAAAGTTTTGTTAGTATTTTTTGATGATATACTAATCTATAACAAGTCTTGGGAGGATCATCTGCGATGTGTTGAAAAGGTGCTACAACTATATGCCAAACCATCCAAATGTTTCTTTGGGGTGAAGGAGGTAGAGTATTTGGGTCATATTGAGGCCATGATGGACTGGATGATTCCCAAAACATTGAAGAATCTTAGATATTTTTGGGTTTGGTAGGTTACTACCGTAAGTTTGTTTAGAACTATGGAAGAATAGAAACACCTTTAACGAAATTAACTAAGAAGGATTCATTTTCATGGACTACAAATGAAACTCAATCTTTCAAAAAACTTAAAGAGACCATGTGCAAAGCTCTTGTCTTGACCACATCGGACTTCGCAAAAACCTTTATTGTGGAATATTGTTGGCACAGGGGCAGACCCAGGGTTCAATGCTTTAACAATGCACCAACAAAACCCTAACTACCAACCCTTTTGGAAACACCTATGAAGAAGATGAAGTCTCACCTGAGGTAGAGGCAGGGGGGGTTGCAGGACTCAAGTGTCTACAACAAGGTTGGGACACAGATCTGTGATTAAAACACTTAACAGAGCACTTAGCCAACAATATGCATTAATTCTTGAATCTCATTCATATCATAGATAAAACCCTTATTGCAGATCAGCGTAGTAACAATCAAGATCAAGCCCTTAAAACCTCTTATCACATAGCATTAGTTCATATCTCACATTCATTTACACCATTAATCCCTAATATACAACATCATATGCATTCATTATACATAAAAATAACAACACTAACAAAATAACCACATAAAAAACATCGCACAAAGCACATCAAGACACGGGATATATGTGGTTCACCCCAGTGTAGGTCTATGTCCACCTACTTCTTATTCTTCTTTATTATTCTTCAATCTTCTTACATTCATCTTCTCTTGTGCACAAAGCCATAGATCCCAGCTCTGCGGTGGACATGTGATATGTGCACAACACACTAGATCCACCTTCCCCAAAATTAGGTCAAGGCACAAATCCAACTCCTCAATAGCACAGAGCACTTACATACCACATTTTTGCACAAAGAAACTTACAAAACTCTTGCACTTAGCTCTGCAAGCCCTTAACACATTCTTGCACAAATCCAACTAGATCTAGTAGTTATGCACTAAGCCAATTAACAGTATTCGTTCTTACATTGCTTAGCTACTTATTTATACATTTACAAAAAGGCATAATCATGGGTAAACCCATGGGTCGGTAACCCTTAAACTGTTACATAAACCCTAAAACCCTTTGTGGGGTCCACAAGCCCAGAAAATGAGTGAGATCCCGTGATCTCTTCTCTGCCTGGGCACTCCATCTTTGACCATCCTATCGAAGTCCTAAAAATGATCAAACATGACCAATGTTTCCTCAAAACTTGGTCAAGGGCCAACAGGCCCCCAACACTCACCTATGACTTGTCTCGATTCACTCAGATCTGGGTAGTGCTGCTTCAAAAGCCTCAAGATTAGCTCGATCTAACATGACTTGTTGCCTCGCTAGAGCTTCCTACTCGGCGAAATCCTGAATCACTTGCTCTTTAACAGGCCCTTCCATGTGTTGTTCTACTATCATTCTAGTTGTGAGCCTTGTCCTTCAATATCTTCAAAAAGCATGCAGGCTTCATCCTACACCGGCTAGAGTCTCTGTGTCACCTCCATGACTTTTCTTTAGATGGAAGTAACTTGCTGTTGGACTATGTGTTTCTCCTACGATCGCTTCATTTTCTCAACTAAAGTAAGAAACTTCATCTGTGCTTGCATGGTGAATGCCTATTGCTTCACCTCCTGTAGTTGTTCTTCCAATTTCTTCAGTTCCCAATCTTCTGCAAGGCGCTCATAGGTCTCCACCCTCTTATCACTCAGCTGCTTACATTCTGAGGCAAGTGCCTTGATTCTTTATACTATTCTCTTAGTAGTTTCTTCCCTTTGATCACACACTTCTTGCGGAGTGATCAAAACTGCTTGGATCTCTAGCTCCATTACTCTCACTTGAATTTTCTGAATGGCCTCAGTGAGATTCCCCACTTGTATCTCAGCTATCTCTTCTTCCTCTTGTGCCAATCCTGACACAAAGTGAAGTGATTTAGTCACTGCCTCTTTAACCACAATCATCTCTGCAAGTAGTTGGTATTTTTCTTTCTACATCCTCGCTTTATCCTCCTCGAACATATCCCGAATTTCATCTTTCTCCTTATGCACAACTTGAAGTTTCTCTAGGACCTCCTCCTTTTCTCACTTCAAGGTCTCTCTGGCCTGCTCCTTTTCTTCTTGGACTCGATGAAGTAAAGCCTCTATTTCATCTGCTATCCTTTGTAGTTGGGTGGGCTCATCCCCCAATTATTCAATTTTTTATGACGAAGGCGCAGTCGGTACTGCATGGCTTGAATGAATATCTTGTTGTATGTGTTTCAGCTCCTTCTCTATTCTTTGATATAACATCTTTTGTTTCGCTTCATGTCTTTGAAACATATCCTCTGAAGCATCCTCTATGACTATGATGATGAGATCAACATCGTCCACTCTGAGCACATTCTTTGACTAAGGATTATTGGCTCGGGTCTTCTTTCTTGTTGAGGGTTTCTACGGAGAAACCTTCCTTTTATTTGATGTTTCAACCACTGTAAGGGGATCCTTCAGTGGTGTAACTTCACCTTTGTCTTGATTTTATTCTTCTTCCCCTCCCTCTTCTTGGTTCACTTCGTATCCTCCTCCTCATGTGGGTGAGCCAGGCCTACTTTCCTCTGATGCACTGTCATCCTCATCAGTTTCTATGTTCTGTACTTCCTCCTTTTTATTATTTTTCTTCGTGCTAGTCTATCCATCATTCTCTACCCGGGTGACCAATGTACTTTTGATGATGTCGGGGTCAAAGAGTTATAAATCTTCCACTGGTACAAGGAATTATGCTAGTCGTTCTTTGGTTATCTCCTCCATATCTTCATCGATCAACTTGTAATAGGACTGTAGCTCCTTCTTACTTTCATCCCTTCACGTAGTGATGTAGGTAAAGTGTCGATCTACATGAAACTTTTCTAGTGGCCTATAGTGGTGTAGTGTATTCAGGGTCATTCATGGAAATGCCTCAATGGTGTGCTTCAGATGTAGGTAGTAAGCATGGAACACCGTGTTCGATTTCCATTGCTTCGTCATATCATTCGTGTACCATAAGGTGGAGAACCTCACAGCCAACGACTTTGATGGCTCAACTTCTAGGAAGGCTTCTCCTTCTAGCATTTTCCAGGAAAAAAATGCAATCAATACTAGTATCCAACTAAAATTAAACTCATATCCTTGATCTTGCGCTTCATGGTAGTCCTTCTCCAACTTGTTGATGAGGTAACTCACCTAGTTCATTTGCATTCCTTCTATGCACTTCCCTGCAAGGTCTACTATAAATCCAGTGACCTATGTTGGATGGTTCTTTCTGATGATCTTACCGACTATAAGATGAAAATATAGGCGTTGTTGTTCCTGAGTCTGTACTAAGGCTTAAAATACAGTGTCAAGGCATCCAAAAAAAGGTAAAAGATGTATACAATAATAAAGTCTCATTTGGTATTGGAAACTAAGGGAGATTTCTACGTTCCCTACGTCTAGCTTCCAACTGTTCCTGGGTTGCGATATCTTGTTCAATGGCCGCCCATGAATGTTCTAATTCTTCCCGGGTATTAGAAGTTCTAAGGGTCGTGCTGAAAAGATTTAATGCGATATTGGTTTGATCTAATATCCCGAGTTGAATATTGGGTTGA
>SNQJ01S0298232.1:6103-16565 GCA_010110895.2 Picea sitchensis
GGCAAATCCAGTTCTAAGTATATGTAGGAATTTCTACCATTTTGTTGGGGATGGTAGAGCTAAGCTCCTGATTGTAATGTTTTAATGAGGACTCTGGTTCTCTGTTTATGAACTGATCCTTGAGATTTCTTGTTTAATGGAAGCCATCTCCTACCTTTATATTTTTCTTCTGAATATGAAAGCCAGGGCATGGAGGATCCAGTCCGGTGTTGTTATTATAGTATAGTGTAGGTTTGACTATATCTGTAGTTGCATCATTTTCAGTTTCTTAAGTTTTTCAGATCCAAGAGGATCTTGTATCTGATACTTTTCCTCCAAAGGCTGTTGGAAGACCATATGTTCAGAGCAGACCTTCATACTTTCTCACCTTCCTTCTACCTACTCACCACTATACAACTTTACTAGCTTAAGTTAGATCAAGACCTCACTTATCTATGCATCTCCAACCCAGTTTTCTGAGTTAAAGTGATACAGTCCTGAGACTGCATCCATTCCACCATCCTTAAAATTGTTTACTGTGACATACAAATTGATGGGTATCAAGCTCATCCCTGCTGCAATCCAAGGGTGACTTCTGGTGATAACAGTATGAACAAAATATTTTATGGAAAAAATCTATGGCCAACTATGAAAACAAACAACACTCACTAATAAAATCTAGGAATCAAACCAAGCAAACAAAACCTTCTTATTCTGAAGTCACTAGTTGGTGATGAAATCCAATGTCATGAAGTCAAGACAAGAAGGGGATAGGATAGAGCAGGTGGAAAAGTTATGTTGACAACCTACTTAACGGACTTACACCTTGGTGCAGTCTCCCACACATAATCGTGGGTATACCCTCCAAGGAGCCCAAGTGAGTCAAGCCAACGTCAATTCTAGGTACCATGAAGACTTGCACTTCCACAGTCACCTTGTGTGAGACCCTAAGAAGATAGGAAACTAAGGCTACCAAGAACAACAGTGATTCTTGGGGAAACAGTCGACAGTCTGATCCACGTGAAAGGGTAGGGTATCTAGCCCAAAATAAACTCAAGAGGCTTCCACTCATCATTGTGGGTATACCTTCAAGCGACCCCCATAATATGTGCAATCTCTACACCGAGATCAACAAAGCAGAGTGAGTAACTATGCCAATCTCAATGCGACCTCAGGTTTGACCCTTATGTGAGAAGGGCTTCCCAGGACAAAATGTTGCAAATGGAATTAAACACTCCCTATCACAAGATGCTATTGTGTGTTTTGTGCTTTGGAGAGTGTGTCTCACAGACTATTCCAAATCTCTAGCCTAGCTAATGTTGGTGTAAAAGAGCCCTAGAAAATAAAAGTTACTAATTGAGTTTTAGATTTTGCAATGTTTTTTTTTTTTAATTTGTTGTTACTCGAGAGGGAGACGGGAATGAAACCAATGTTGTGTGAGACCTTGACCCAATAATATGAAAATAGAAATGAATGATGAAAATTTTTGTTCAATGAAATCTATCTACAACAGGGAGAATGTATTGCTGGAATGATGTAAGCTACAAAATATACTTTATTTTTCTTAAATGAACATAATTGCAAACAACCATAACCAATGAAGTTCCTCAATGCTCTCTTCTTTTGAATGCAATAAACTTTCTTTTGTATGATTACTCACAAGAATAAATGACTTCAAATTATTCCTTTCTAATACCAGACCAGGGGCATGATAAAGAAAGGAAAAGTAATCCCACAAAATCTGTACACTCAACAAGCACCCAAATCAAACTTTCAATGAAGATAAAAGTAAAAAATGACAAGAAAGTGTTTCTTCAAATGCAAATGAAAAAATGACTTCCCAATCATCAAGCAATCCATAAGATGTAATCAATCCAAAACTTTAAATCCAATCAAAGACTTTTAATTGAACAAGCACTCAGATACAAGCTCAGAGATTATACCCTTGTCGATAAAAATCAAAGACAAAAACTGGAAAAAGACTAAAAGAGAGGTATTCGATCTCTGAAATCAATCAACAGCAAGTTAAACTTCCATAAAAAAGTCAAGGGTTGGCATTAAAATTCCCTCCCAACTGATTAAAGAAAAATTGGGCATCAACAGAGGCTAAAACCCAACTCAAAAAAATTTGCAGGCGCCGTCGTAGCCTAATAGCACATTATAGTGCGGAAATTAAGAGTTTCTGCAGGCCAGAAATAGATAGGGTGTGGAAATTTCACACTGAAGAAAACATCCAGGGCATGGAAATTGAAGGTTTCTGCAGGTTATGTATAGGTTACAGTGTGGAAGTTTCTGTAAATCAAGAAATTTTGAGAAGAGGGTAAAAAATCGAAGTGAACTTTTAAATCCAGAGAGCCTGAATGGATCTCCCACAGACTCAGAGACTGAATTCAAGTAAAAAGAATAGGTTAAAATTAAATGTCCAACAAAAAGCTACAATCAAGTCGTATCCCCAGTGGAGTCGTCAATTTTGTTATTGGATAAATCGATGAATGCGGACATAAACTAATCTCCCTAGATCCACCTGGATCTAGAACAAAACAAGACAGGACATGACACTTTCCCTAAGTTGCTACCATTGAATTTACTACCAAATAAGGAATGGATGACATACCTTTAGATATTGCTTCCTTATATCTCTGTTGTCCCTGCTTTTCTCTAGTGCTCTTGTGAAATCAGATCTACAATGACACAAACCAACCAAAGTGAAAGCAATAATTGTAGATTCAATGGAAACCTAAACATGTGATCAAGGAGTCATGTAATAAAACGCTATTGATTTTATGGGAAAGAAACGTGTCACTGTATCATATTAAGTAAAAGTGGAAGATACAACCAAATTGCATTGATGTCACAAGTTCCCTTTCGGTGGTCCTTTGTTCCAACACACACATACACTTGCTCTGAATTTGTATGAAGATGGTCCACAAAAGCTTGATGGGAATATGGACGCCTCAAGAATCAATTGTAAAAGGGTCCTTCACACAATCTTCATCCTATTCTCTTAGCAATTCTTTGCTCAATCTTGCTTAACCCTTCCCATGAGAAACCCAACATTATATAGGAGAAGGTGGAGTGGTTGAAAGGATGAGGATGATCCCACCAAATCAGAGAAGCCAGTAGGATCACAACCATATAGATGCCACCTCACATTCTAGAATATTCTCCTTCTAGAAACTTCATGAACTTCTTCCTTTCCTTAGATTCAAACATCGTTGCACCCTACCTATATAGCAACCTGTGGAAACCCCACGAGCCAGACATAGAGAAGCCTGTGGAAATCAAAGATTTTCGCACTATGTACCACTGTCATCCTGTGGCGTCATTCTAAAAATATGCCTTGTAGGGGAAGAACTCAGTCATTTACCTCATGCAAAATATTGTTTTGAGAGCCTGAACACATGCTTGTATAGTCATCATCAGGGTGACCAAAATAATGTGTAACACTTCTAATTCCATAATTATTCCTCACATGCAAAAGCTAGAGTTTCCATATACCAACTAAAAGGAAAAGAATCGATGCGGTGGGACCGACTCATGCAATTCAAGAACCTTGATGAGAATAAGATCACTTGGAGGCAGTTCATAAATTATTTTCAAAAAAAATACTTTTCCCGACATTATTATGATAGGAATATGAAGGATTTATTTGAACTCAATCTTGGGAGCATCACCATGGATGAGTATGAGAGGATATTTCTAGAATTACCGAGGTATTTTTAACTTCATCAAAGATGAGAAATTCAAGATTCAAATATTTTTGAGTGGGTTACCTTTAATCTAGAGTGATAATATACAATATGATGAGCCCAAGACAATGGAGGAAGCCATAAGGAGAGCCAAATTCCTTTATAATCAGCATAAAGGAGGATTAATCTTTTAGAGATATTGGGTTGACAAAAAAAAGGCAAGATGGAGCAGAGAAGGAAAGGGTTCAAGCCACCTTTACCCAAAAATAACTCCCAAGGACAACCAACACAGAATGAGTCCAATATGTCAAAGAATTTGGGGAAAATAACAAGATATCATCCCATCAAAGGTTGGGGATGTGAGGGAGATCACTTGTACATATATTTCCCTCACAGAAGAGAAAGGATTATTATGCACAACAATCAGGAGGATGATACAGTGGAGGACATGGGAAGAACCATGCCAAGGATTTATGTAGTTTTTAATGTAGTGTCAAAATTCTCAATGGAAGTGAGCAATTTTGGACAATTATATCTCTGACTTGGATTGTTATTAAGGAATAGGAGTTTCATTAGAGCTAGTATGCAAGATATTCACTCTAGTAGTGATGCATTTGAAGAAAAAAGAGCATGTGTAGCTAAAATGGAGAAAAAGGCACTCATCATAGGATTCTAAAGGGGCCAAAAACATACACAAATGAAATCACATGCTTGCAGAGGGACTATATCAGTGACCTAGTGCTAAGACCAAGAGATAAATCCATAAATTCAGTGTGTGCTACCAAAGGTTACAAGATCAATGGTATATAATGTAGTACTTGTTGGAATACTAAGAGGGGGGTGAATCGGTATTACACGATAAATTTTACCACCACTTACTTTTTAATGTGGATTTTTTATTTACCAGTAGTAAATAATGAACACTTAAATCATACAATACACAATACACATATTTACTATGGAAACCAAATTTGGAGAAAACCACAAAACTTTATTTATAAAATTTGTAAGCACCTACTTACATTGGACACCAATCTGCAATAAGCTTTGCAGGAACCAACCTGCATGGGCTTAAAAGAAAATTCTTCCAACTAGTCCAAAATTCTTTCCATGTTTCTCGCATGGGCTTGATTACCGTTCATGGCACAAATATTATCACTCAGCGGCCATTGTATATTACTATGAATCAAATCTCGACCATTGATCTTCTCGCTACCCATTGAATTAATAATATTATGCAATGCCCCTTTGATGCTCAACACTCGTCCGATTTGGATCTCAGATTGATCTCACCCATTGATATCAATCTTTCCTTTGAGTATAACTACAACCCATAGTAGTCATTTGATCATTCCTATATAGATCAAAGACATCATATCTAACATCCATCATATTGAAATCACCAGGCTTATTGGACCCTTGGGAATTCATCACTTAGCCACCATCGATCTGTGATCATTTTTATCGATACCATCGAGAGTTTGAAACACTCAACACTACCTCATTCATTGGATCGTTGATTGTTGGAATGGGGGCAAACCCAGGGTTCAACGCTTACAATAGCGCACCAACAAAACCCTAACTAGCGACCCTTTCGGCAACACCTACGAAGGATATGAAGTCTCACCTGCGGTAGAGGGAGGGGTGGTTGCAGGACTCAGATGTCTGCAACCTTAGCTAGGACACAGATCTATGATTGTAACACCTTAACAAAGAACTTAGAATTTATAGTTCATTAATATTCAATCTTAGTTTACAGTGCAACTAAACCCTAACAGTAGATCATCACAGTATTCACACAGATCCAATAGATTCAAGCACTATTCATACCAACATAGATCAGATCTAGCATTCATTCACATTATTCAGCATTAAGCTACCATATTAGATTCTTCCAAGCATAAATCAATACACTAAGCATTTAACCACATAAACAAGAGAACAACCATAAAGAACAAAGAACCACAACACAGGATATACGTGGTTCACCCCCACCCTGGGGCTACATCCACCAACTCTTATTCCTTATTTATTTCTGTCAATATTCTACATGCACAGAGCCATGATATCTTACTCTGCAGAGGACAGGATATCTGCACGCACTCCACTAGATCCTCCTTCCCTGATTTATAGCACAAATCCTCTTCACAGTCTCTTACAATCACTTGCACTTAGCTCTGCAAGTTCTCAACATAGAATTCACAAAGCACTTGCAAGTTGCACTTAGCACATTGTATAGCCTCTCTTCGATCACATAGATCAAACTACTTCCTACATCGCCTAGGTTTCTATTTATGCATTAAAAAAAGGGCTTAAACATGGGTAAACCCATGGGCCAACATCCCCATGCCCGTTACATAAGCCCAAAACCCAAAAAGCCCTAAAAATGGGTCGAGATCCCGCGATCTCCACTTCGACTTGCGCTCCACCTTCGACAGCTTGTCGAAGTCCCAAACGTAGGTCAAACATGACCAAGGATCCTCAAAACTTGTTCAAGGGCCAACAAGCCCCCAACACTCACTTATGACTCATCCTAAGTCACTCTGGTCTGGGTAGATCTACTTCAAAAGCCTCGATCTTGGCTTGAGATGATTTGACGTGTTGTTGCGCCATGGCCTCCTGTTTGGAAAACTCTTGGATTACTACTTCATTGATAGGTCCCTCTAAACATTGTTCAGCTGCAGTGGCGACTTGCTCCAGTTATGCTCCTCAACCTTCAATCTCTGCGAATAGTTGGCAAGCCTCATCTTGTGTTGGTTGGATCCTCTGAGTCACTTCCATGACTTTTCTCTGAATGGTGTGGACATGTTGATGAGCAGTGCACTATTCTTGGGATCACTTCATCCTCTCAATGGCTGACAGGGGCTTTAACTATGTCTGTACTATTTTTGCTTGCTGCTTTACCTCATGGAGATGTGACTCCAGTGCCTTCAGTTCAGGATCCTCAGTGATTCTCTCATAAGTCTGGGAACTGTGATCACTTAGTTGTTTACATTCCATAGAGAGGGCCTTGATTCTCTCAACTGCGCTTCAAGTAGTTGATTCTCTTTGATCTCGTACATTCGGTGGAGTTTTGGACATTGTTCGTAGCTCTAAGTCTGCTATTCTTTATTGAATTTATTGGATAGCTTCCATGAGATGCGCTACTTGATGCTCCACTTGGTCTTCTGCCTTTGTCTCTAAGCCCATCACAGAGTGAAGTTCTCTATCGACTGCTTCTTTGACTCCAAGCTGCTCTGCGAGCAACTGCTCTTTTTCTTGCTTGACCTGCGCCCTCTCTTCTTCAAACTTGGCTTGAAGGTCATCCTTCTCCTTTTTTGTTACCCAACATTACTCTACAATTTCTTATTGGGCTTGTTTTAGGGTCGTTTTGGCCTGGACTTTCTCAACTTGTGCTCGATGAAGGTGAGCTTCAGTCACATCAGCTAGTCTGTGGAGATAGGTAGGCTCATCTCCCAACTCTGGTTCTTCTGATGGTGGGGGAACAGTGGATACTGCGCGGCTGGATTGAAGGGTCTACTGTACCACTCTGAGTTCAACCTCAATCCTGTCGTACATCTCCTCCTTCTTGGATACATGTTTCTACAAGATGTTTTGTGAGGCATCTGCTACAGCTGCGATGATGAATTCGAAGTCATATACAGTGATCACAGTCTGCATCTTAGTCAAGGTAGCTCTGGATTTCTTTCGGGAAGTGGGTTTTGTGGGGGAAACCTTCATTTTCTTCAAAGGATCATCCTCGTCAATAGGATCCCTAGGCGGTGTTACTTCACCCTGCTTCTATTGATCTTCTTTTCTATGGGTCTCTTTTTGATCTACTTCATCATCACCCCCTCGGCCAGGTGATACTTGAAGCAGTTTCTTCTGATGCGATGCTCAAGTTTTGGACATGTTCGATATTCTTCCTTTTGCTAGGTCTAGGAGTATCCTTTGATTCATGAGTGGTCTCAGGGATGTTGATTAGTTCAGGGTATGACATTTCTACAGGGTCAGCGGGGATGAGGAGCTCTGCAAACTAGTCCTTGGTTATCTCTTTGAGTTCCTCCTCTGTGAACTTGTAGTATGACTGAAGTTCTTCTTTATGCTCATCTGCGTGCGCGGTGATATAAATGAAGTGTCAATCTACGTGTAACTTCATGAGGGTTCAAAAGCAATGCAGGTTGTTTGGCGTCATGTGAGGGATAGCTTCGATAGCCCTCTTCAGTTGGAGATAATATGTATGAAAGACCGCGTTCGACTGCCACTATTTTACCATATCGCTCGAGTACCAGAGCGTGGTGAACTTCACAGCGAGCCGCTCAAACGGTGCAATTTCCAGGAAGGTCACACCTTCTAGCATATCCCAAGTGGTAAATGTGATGAGGATCAGGAGCCAACTAAAGTGGAACTCATAGCCCTAATCCTGAGCTTCACAATAGTCTAATTCCATCTAGTTTACCAAGTACTTTGCCCAGTTCATCTGGATTCCTTCTACACATTTCTCGGGGAGGTCAATAATGAATAATGTGACCTATGTAGGTATGTTCTTTCTTACGAGATTTCCTACGATCAGCTAGCAGGCCAGGTGCACTGTGCCATTTTGTATGGAAGCTACCTTATAGCCTCATGTTCCCTTTTCTACATCGCAATATGTGTCTTTGATATTATGTGCCAATGCACAATCTGTAGCCTTCCCTGGGTAGAAGTCCTACAAGTCAGGTCCCTGCATGCTCAATCCGGTGATCCTATGGATCAGCGTCGAATCGATTGTGATGCATCATTCTATCCATAGGTAGTTGCCATGGTAACATGAGAGCAAGAGCTTAACACACGCGTTAACCTCCTGGTGCCTTCCAAAGTGTGGAATCTTCATTACATTCAAGAGGGTGGACTGTGTGAGGTTCATATTCCATGGCTAGGGAATTATTTTCAAGTTACTCCCCTTCGTCCTGGTCAAGTATTTGTAAGGAGAAAGCATACTATGGTTCTTGCGGTCTCCTAGGTTGAATTCACTAAACTTCAAGGTCATGATCTTATCCTGCTATGATCTAACTACACGTATCCCCTTCGGGAGGTACATAGTAACCAAGGTATAATCAAAGTCTCTCGAGACACTGTCACGACTCACCGCGCCAGCTAGAGGTGGGATGTAGTGGGGCAGGATGGTTGGGATTATCTTCACGTTTTTCAAGTCATCTTGGTGCTTGGTTATCTTCTCTGCTGTCGGTCGGGATGGTCTGAATCCGTGAGAAGTCGGCGGAGAGGCTTGCACTCCTCTCATTGATGACGCTTGAATACCAATGGACATTACTTTTTCGGCCATGACATCGATGAGAAATTCTTCAACGGATTTCTCTGCAGCGCTGAACTTGTTCGACATACACGCTTAGATCAGATAACTTGAGTGGATGAATGAGTGTGAAATAGAATGCAACAGGTGTCGATCTTAATAAACACAGCGCGTTAGAAATGAGTTGGCTTGGACACAATTCGAAAAAAAATTATCGGTGCAAGAGTTGACGGACTAAGTAGGCACGATGTAACGGATCTCTCCAATGGATTAGAGCCCTTCATCAATGCGGTTCTTTCTATTGCGACGCGGTCCCAACGGTCTGAAGGCGAGTCTTTGGGTTTACTGTTGTTCTAATCATTTGGGTCGTCGAGCTAATGGTTATAATGATTTCAACAGCTATATCGCTTCACCATGGTGAAGAGCCATGTTGCACTGTTCTGATATCCCGACGAAGTTCCAGTCTTGCAAACCTTCCTTCTGCGAAGTCCCCTCTGGAACCTTATGTAACCTTTCTATCTTTTCTCTCTTCTTACTGAGATTTCTAGCCTTCTTCCCGGTGATCTGCGTCTCGGTATTCCTCTTTCCATTCTGATTCTTATCTCCTTTTGGCATAGTAACTTTGTATTGTTGATATTATTTCATAGGGTCAGAGAGTAATATGTCTTCTCTATCTAGGGTAGGTGTTATACTCATCTGTGAGTCTTCTTGTGTTCTTTCAACTTCGACATCCAAGTTTATGGTTCTAAGTAGCTTCGATCTATTCTAATGTTCTTCAATCAAGTCTTTTATCCTCCTAGTCATAAAATCTTTTAATTCTTGCTTCTTTTTCTCTAAGACTTCTTCTTCTTTCCTTCTGGCATGGTCTGTTTCAATACAAGGTTTTCCTAGTAATATAGCAAATGGGGTATTGTTCTCAATAAATTTAACAATCTCAAAATCTTCCTCTATCGAGGTTCCATGAGAACTCATAGATATCTGGGTGAGTCTTCCACATAGGGTTATCATCTTTCCTCTAAATAATCCTATTCCTCCCAATGAAGGAATCATAAAAGGCTTTCCTAAAGTTTCCCAAGTTTTTTACCTGTGTTTCTTCATCCAGAACACAGTCAATGTCAAAGTCTCCTATTCTTGCTTCTATGCATTCTTTTTCTTGGAAGATCTCTGATAAGTTGATATTTCTGTGATCATTTAGGGTTTATTTCATTTGTATCAATACATTCTCTGATTCTTTATGGGGTTCTTCCATGGTCTCAGTTTCTTGACCTCCCTTAGGGTTTTCTTGTCTCATATTCATTCTTTCGAGCTTAGCAATCATTCTAGGGAAATCTAAAACTTCATGATCCATGCCTTTACAACAAAGACAACTAGGTATTCTACTAGGGAATTCCTTAGCAAGATGTACCGGTCTTATGCAACCGTAACAAAGGGTTAGTCTTCTTTTTCTTTGAAATGTTTTGAAGCCTTTCATGTACTGTGCACTAGGATCATAGTAGCTAACCTGCAAAAAAATATTTCTAGGGTC
>SNQJ01S0298233.1:0-10462 GCA_010110895.2 Picea sitchensis
CCGTTTTTCTCTAGCACCCACTAGAAGGAAGCACCAACTCCCTGGTTTCTCTAGCACCAACTAGAAGGAAGCACCAACTCCCTAGTTTCTCTAGCACCAACTCACTGTGTTCAAGCTTCCACTTGAACCTTTGAGGACACCAGTCCTCCCTTGCACCTCCCTACCACCTAGAAATATAAATCTTTGCTAATGAAACTTATCACAGTGATACAATATTTATCATTGGCTTACCAGACTTATCATTGTTCTGCTATACTGTGCTGCTCTATCTGCATCAGTGTCTTCTACACACTCCTCTACACTTTATGTTCTTCTCACGTTACACATTGTGTGCCATCTCCATTTGATCCACCATTCTTCTGCTCTGCATTTCAGCTGTTGTACTCTCCTCCTTCTGCCCTCCTGAATCCCTCATAACAACCGCAACCGCATCTCTTCTCTGTACCATGTACTTATAGCTTCTGTGCACCTTGTGCATGTAATGTGCACAATGCCTCTGCATGCTCACACCGCATTGATCTCCTCCACATCTCGAGTGCTCTGCCTAATCATCACAACTCTTCAGCTTCTCTGGTGGTTCCCACTACGCATCCAGCATCACTGGGTGTTCAGCTGAGATTCCTCAGCCTCTCTGGCGGTTGAGACTCCTCGTCTTCTCTGGCATAGTCAAGCTTATCCTTTCTATTTCAATTACAGACTTCAACGCTCATCCATCTGTCAATCCCCTCTAAAAATAGTCTTCATTTACTAGAAGAATCTTGGCGACTCTTCAGCTCCTCTGGCGATCACACAAAAGTCTCTTCGAATCTTCTGGCAGAAACCATCAATGGTTTCTAGCAGTTACACTATGAAGAGTAACATTATCCCTCCGATCATACTCAAATTCATATGCACCGTTGGATTGGATCCATGGGATCTTGCATTCATTTCGGCATTTTGACATTCGGCAATTCAGAATTCGTGTGACCAAGTGTCTCGACACTCCCAGTCATGATCCCCGAAACTCCAAAAAGGAGCTTGTCTACACTATCTCCTTCCCCCATATTCCACCGATGTGACCATAGGCTACATCCATTTCACCTTTTTTGTATTTTCGTGAACTTATGACCTTCATCTACCTTGATCGACAGTCCACGATCTTGATGAATTGACGGTCCAGATCTCATCCTGAATTCACATCTCGTTGTTCCTTAGATGGAGGTTCTCATCACTCCAAGTCATGATAGGCGAGACTCTGAGATGGAGATTAGATCAATGGTCCAAAATCTTGGTGTATTTATGGTCCAGATCTCATCGTGAATTTGCCTATCGCAATTCCTTAGATGGAGTTTCTCGTCACTCCAAGTCGCGATAGGTGAGACTCCAAGATGGAGCTTAGATCAACGGTCCAGAATCTTGGTGTATTGACAGTCCAGATCTCATCATGAATTCACATCTCACAATTCCTTTGATCAAGGGTCTCATCACTCCAAGTCACGATAGCCGAGACTCTGAGATTGTTTCAGGATTTTTCATATTGCGAATTTAAACCTCTTTCCTTTGGATTTCCCGATCTGTGAAACTCTGAAATGGAGACTTTGTGGTGCTCTGATCTTTTGCCACGTGTCCATCCCTGATCAATCCTGGATCCAACGTTTCAGGTCATTTGTCCATTTCGCATTTTGCGAGTTGGAAGGATAGAGAACTTCCTTCTTTTGACTTTTTAGTCAGCGGAATGTTGATCTATGACCACGTGTCCTTCCCAAAGATGGATGATCCTCCTTCTTTTGGGATTTTGTATACCTGCTTCTCCTTTCTCTTTAATGAATGCGCAGGTTCTCCCTGATCCAACGATGGATGGATTCTGTGCTTAGATCGAATGCTCGAGATCTATTCTCGTCTACTGCGTGCTACTCCTTTCTGAATTCATATTTGATGGTCATCAGGGATTCTGAATAAGATCCAATGTTCACTATTGCTCCTCCTCTTCCATTATCATTGCACTACTGATCATGTTGATCTTTTCCATAATTGTTCTTGCCATCAATGACAAGCTCACTCCCAACTGTAAACCTTCCAACAAATCTTTGGAGTTAATGATGGCTGTAACTGACTCTACGTTTTTAAATATCACATGACCTGTGGTTTTCAAACACTTCTCCTTCCCTTGGATGATAGATTCAAGCCTGTGGTTTTCGTTTGTTAAAACATCAACCTGGTCTTTTAAAAACTTGACCTGTGACTATAGAAACAGGACATCAGTATAGTATCTGTCGATCTATGATAGGAAAACATCACATTGTGACTGTGAGGCATTTGCATCAGAATGAACAAGATTACAGATCGAAGAACCCTCCATATAGATAGTAGATTTATTATAGAGCTAGATGCCAGGAAACTTTGGGTTGTCTTTCAAATAAGGAGGCAAATTATCGACAAAGTTATAGGGTCGGTCAGGGTATAGCCCGAATGACATAGGGTCTTCCTTTGCAAGGAATTTGTCAATTTCAGATTCTAAGCTTTTGTTAACCTCAATCATGTTAATCACATCTACACGAGAGTTTGTCTTATTTTGAAGACTTCGAGAAATTATCTTGCCAGCTCTTTTGTTTTTGAAATTGACATCAACATTACTTTTACACTTCTTTCCTATAGGTTTCTTTACAGTTTTAATACAATCGTTTGGATGTGTAACTGGTTGACTAGCCTATTTAATGACCTTAGGATAGATCAAGGGTTCGTTGTTAGGGGAAGAGTCACAAGCCTGGGGAGGTGGAAGAGATGTCGTTGGGTGGACAAGGGTTTCCTCAACGATAGGCTTATCTACTTCTCCCAATTCAGGGTTACCATAACCATTTCTTGTTATAAACGAATCCCAATAGTCATTTTGCGACTCTAACTAATGTATGAGGATGATTTTGATTAGGCCATGATGAAAAAGAGTCTGACCTCTATTTCTTAAATCTTTTCCCCATTTTATATAGGCTTCTGAGTAGGTAATATGGCATATTCAACGGGAAACCCATAAAACTCATAAGCAGGCATAAATGATATAGAAATACAAGTCCGAACCATCCCTCACATGTAATAAATTGCTTCACCACAGCGAGTAAATCATGCCACCGAGTTTTCAAGAACGAAATTGGCATACCTCTATCAAAGCTGGTTATTTTTCGCAATGTAAACAGTAGGGTCCAAGGGACTTCCTCCACTTTCACGTTTTTAAACCATTTCTAACCAACTGTTGGCAATCCTGTGGCTTGACTCAGGAACTCTTCGGTTACCTCCAATTTCACATCACCAACTTTTTCCCTACAACCATCAAATGATAAGGCGAACTCTTGGGCAACCTAAAGATTAAAACCCTGAAACTTCTTGATGAAAACATGCCAGCCATTTCTTTCCAAATCCTCCCTAGCATTATCATATGAGAGCAGGGTTTGGATACTATTTGGTTCAATCCTTACTACAGGGGCCATACTGGATGGGAGGGTAATCAAAGCACAACATACAAGTAGGGTTTGCAAAAACAAAACAGAGCCATAACCCCGAGCCTAACAATACACGTTGTAATGACTCATATGATGGGAAGGGTGTTTAATTAAAATGCATGAGAAGAGGTTTGTGAAACTTGAGACCATCCTAAGAAGTAATGGCAATCTGTACATCGTATGCCACCTTGGTATTGATTACAATCTAGGACCAAAGTACTCAAAACAAACATAAGTGCACGCATCATGGTTTGATTACAAAGTTGGGTAAGTTTTAAATAATCGAATAATCAAAAGTTTTATGAAAGAAATGTGAGCAAAGATCAAACCAAAAACAATAGAAAAAAATCAAATGGTGGGGGGCTTTTGTTAAAACTATCAATCTCTTAAGCATGCTTAGAGTTGACATGGTCAAAAACAAAACAGGGTAATATCTTCATGTCAAGGAATCAAACTCCATAACAAATTAAATAAACCATTTTCCTTCAATGAAACTTTAAAACAAAATGGTTATTACTGTTGCAAGTTTTCATGCTTTCAGGCATGAAAACGAAGCATGAAGAGTAATAAAATTTCATAGACCATGTGTAGGCAGCTTACATAAGTCATTTTATAAAAATAACAATTATATAATTGTTGCCAACACTACTTCAACCAATTCTAATTTGTTTAAAAGAAAAAGGAAAGGGAGGAACAAGAGGAGGATAGAGTCATAAGAATACTAAGGTTTGTTCTTTGAGTTTATGTTGAGATAGTTCAGTTTTCATTCATTCTTTTATTCGTCACAAGCCTAATTATCTTTTATGGCAGCATGGTCTTATTGTAGACAGGAATATTCAGGGCAGAATTACATCATTCAGACACTTGTCTTTCAGAGGTGTTGATCTATCTTTGATAGTCTGTGTAGACTTATCTATTTGTGAATTAGTTTTCATGACTGACAAAGGATATTGTGCATATTCGAGTGGGAAGCAATCTGTGGCAAGCTGATCCAACATTTAGAGTTCAGTTTTGGTTTTTTGTCAGAGGTCCTTTTGTATGTTCCATCGGGGATGTCTAAGTTTGACTTTGGTCCAAACTTTTTGTATGAGATTTTGTAAATAAAATGACTCTTTGGTGAATTGGAATTAAATAAAGGATTGCTTTGTATCTCATCTGTCTTGATTATCATCTTGGTTCCTTTACTTATGTTTTTACATTTATTTCAGAAACTGTTATATTCAGAAAATTACATAAAAAGTAAATTTCCAACAATCTTTTTGTTGATAAAAGACTAGCCTAAGCATTGTTAATTAATACTTGTGAGTTAGGATGCTATTTTTGTTGGCTATAAACATAGGGTGAGATTCCCATCTATTTTTATTTAGCTGGGAAGAATCTGAAAATGCTTGAGTAAGATCATTTCATATCTTTTCCTCAACACTTGGGTTTGCCCCTGTGCCAACAAATGGTTTCATTGTTGGGACCGAGATCTACTTGAGGGAATGTCAAGGCGGTTTCCATTGAAGACAAAAATTCAGAAGTGGATAGAATAACAAGAGATGGACTTCACTGAAGCTCAGAACAGGAACCCTAGCCTTAGTACAGAAAACTGGTTGGGAAGGTACATATTTACCGACATACACAAAATTTTCTTTGGAGGAGATCATAAGGAGTTATACGAGTGGTTAGCCAGATTAGCAGATACCCAGTTTGAGATCAGATCTAGACCACCTGTGGTTTGGACAACGACATTGATCAAGAAGGTAAAGAGAGTTGATAATGATGTTTCTAGAGTAGTGGATCTCTGGTTTGATAACACTATTGAAGGGTACATTACTGAGTTTTCTATTGACAGAGTTGAATCGTATAGTCAAGCAGAGAGGTATTTATTTAAAGGACCTAGGGAAAGTTTATACACTTTTTAAAACTAAGGATTAAGATGCTATTGCATGAGAAGAATATCTTGAAGATACAGTAAAGCTAATGTTCAAGAATTTAGATAGCGATAGTGACACAAAGTCTGGACACACACGTAGTGGGAGACCATTTAGAGAGGTTCCTCTTGCGAACCTATTTAAGAAAAACTATGGAGATGAGGGATTCTACAGTGGAGAAGAAGTATATCTAACGGATTAAGAGTACTCAAGTTCCGCAAGAACAGAGGAAGTACAGACCAAAGAACTTCGTCGAGGAGAGATAGAAACTTCAGGAATTTCACCTACTATCGAAGTAAGTACTATTACTCCTCCTATTGTTTTAGCAACAATAAGTAACCAGAGTAACCAAAGTAGTCAGAGCCATTAGAGTACTGTTACAAGCAGTTTATCCCATACTCAGTCGAGAAACCAAGGAGGATCTATGGCAAATGAAATGAGGTTACCTATATTTAGAGGAGATGGATCTGAAGATCCTAATCAACACTGGTTCTTATGCGAAGATGTATGGAGTATCAAGAAAGTCATTGACGAAACTGTTAAGAGAACTCAGTTTAGTACCACCTTGAGGGATCACGCACTGAACTAGTATATCAAGTTTGTTTCAGGACCTGGACAGCCTAAACTTCTAAATGACATTAAGACTGTTCTGAGTGCGAAATTTAAGAAAACTAAGTCGAAGTCACACGGTATTACAAGGTTGAAGAAAATCAAGAAGAAGGTCATTGAACTTGTTTGGGAGTTTTATCAAAGGTTTAAGACTATGACAGGTCGTTTGAGTTTTCAGATCCCAGATGAACAGAATAAAGAATGTTTCATCATTTCTCTCCTACCACACATCAGAGTTCCTCTGATGCAACAGAAGGTCACTTCGCAGGCTGAATCATTGGAGATCGACATGAAACTAGAAGCAACCCCTGTAGGAGAATCTAGCCCAGGTATAAATCAAATCTTTAATCAGTTAACTAGTTTATCCTTACAGGTCAAAGATATAAAGAAAGATAAAGGAAAAGAGAAAAGAGAAGATATTTGGTGTATCATATGTAAATCAGAGGGCCATGACAAAGAGCATTGTCCCCTATTTCATGAATACCTGGCCTTTAGAGCACCTAGTCCTTTGAAGAAAGCTATTATACCCTGGTGCGAGGTATGTAAAATGAGAGATCTCCCTAGTGAATGTTATTATATGAAAAAATATGTCCAGACACCTACCAATATTTACTGTACATTCTGTAAGTCTATGGGACATGATGAGGAGGATTGTAGGGCTTATGATCTCATGCATGAAAGATCAATGGATACATATAAAATTCAAGGAGAAGTACAACAAGAAGGAAATAATGCATAGTTCAACTCCCTAGGAAGAGGAAACTTCAACCCTTGTGGTGGATTCAGAGGAAGAGGACGAGGAGGAGGAATGGTTTGAGGTTGAGGTCAGATAATTTTCTATAACTGTGCATAACCAAGACATTTGGCAAGGGATTTTCAGAACCCTTGTACCACGTGTAACTATTGTAATTCATTTGAGCATGTTATTGAAGATTGTCCAGTATTGTTGGCCAAACTCTAGGAGAGACAAGGAGGAAACTAGCAAGTCCAACTGATATCAACAAAACCTCACGGTGAATTCCCCAGAGTCATTGTTATCACTAGAGGAGGCGCTATTACAAGAGAAGATAGAGTGACTCCAGGAAAGACTACATAAGGATCGAGGATCAGAAGAGCTACAGAGAAGGCACAATTGTTTGATCCAAGGAGAGAGAGGCATACTTTCGAAGAGGCAAGGAATGAATTTGTAGAAGGAAAAACTTCTTCATCTAAGGCACAACCAGAAGTAAGGGAATATGAAATTCCACCATCATTTGATCAGTCTACCCTAGTTATACAAGGAGAAGAGGCAAGCAAGCTCATGGACTTCTTATATACCTCTATCAATTTGATTAAAGATGAAAAGGTTGTACAAGAATTACAACACCTAGTAAGACAGTATGAAATTGGGAGAATATATCCTATGCTGAGTAGAGTTGTGAATCAAGTATAAAGGAAAATAAGGAAAAACAAGGAATTACACCTTCACGCTCATATTAGAGACTACGACGTGGACTATGTGGTCCTCAACTTAGGATCAAAAGTTAATGTTATGAAGAAGAAGAATTGGGCACTGATGGAAAAATATAGACTGATTTACTCTCCTATCAAGCTCAGGATGGCTAATCAACAGGTGGTGAGCCCCTTTGGAAGACTAGAGCATGTCCATGCAGACTTCGATGGGGTAAGGGCATTTGCAGACTTAGAAGTAATTGAGATTGTTGATGATAGTTTTCCTTATCTTGTGTTGTTAGGAATTGATTGGGATTTCAACAATTAGATTGTTGTTGACCTAAAGAAGAGAAGAATGACATTTGAGGGTAATGGCCTAAAGTTCATTACACCTTTGGACCCATACGAAGGTCACAGATACACATAACCTATCAGGGAAGAACACTGCACATATGAGCTAGAGAATATCTACAAAGTGACAGGAAGACAAAAGGATTACATTAATCCTACAGCAGATGGAAATCTCAGCTGGAGAAGTGAAAGTGCATGCTCATCAGATTCAGAAGAGGCATTGGAAAATTGTTAAAAAAAAATGTATGAAGTCTCCACACGGTGCTGTGCTAGACTAACTAGAGCATTTCACTGGATTGGCACAGAAGTAAGTAATATTCCAACATTTCATGGTTTAAATCATTTGGAGACATTTCTAGCTGAATTCAAGAATATGGTACCAGTACAATAGAGGATGTTGTCACTGGATGAAGCCTTAAAAGCAACACCAACTAGATGGTGGGGAGCACACAAGAGGAACATTGTGGAGTGGGTACAATGTCACACCTTATTTACAGTGCACTTTTCAGAACAAGCTGAAGGATGAGATGTTTGTTACACAGGCCAGAGCTTCCCTAATGACCACATGCGAAGTTGTGAGGAGGCCTGGAGAAACATTCCTAAATAAAAATGGGTGCATAATTTCATTAACACCTTGGATACTACGCCTATCAACTAGTATCTTCAAGAATAATTACACCTCATTACTACAGACTGGTATGGAATGACTTAGAACTTTATAGGTACCTTTTTGTTTGAAAGTCAGTACCCTACAGTAGATTAGTCTTTACAAATTGTGAGGCAAAAGGTCTTTGAAGAGACACCTAACCTCCCTTTTTCCCAAGAAGGAGATAAATGGACTACGCCTCTTCAACAGTTACAAGGATTTTATAATATTAATGTTGATGAGGATGATGACCCTAGAGATGTAAACATAGCCGAAACTGAAGGTCACAGAGACATAGAAGGACCAGGGATTGAATTACCCTTTATTGGACAACCCATTAAAATTAAGAAGGTTAATATTGGAACAGAGAAAGCACCTAAGTTAGCTAATGTGGAAGACTATTGGGATGATGCTACTATTAGCAAGATCACATAGCTATTACATGAATATTAGGACTTGTTTCCAACCAAGTTCACAGACATGAAGGGAATTAAAGGGCCCATGGGAGAAATGAAGATCCCTCTGAGACCAGATGCAAGATCCATCAAGCAGAGACCTTAGAGATTGAATCCCAAATACAAGCAGAAAGTTAAGATTGAATTTGATAAAATGTTGGAAGCAGGAATCATAGAACCTGTTGAAGAATATGAATGGATTAGCCCTATGGTGGTCCAAGATACGAGTTCATGGGAAATCATAATTTATGTAGATCTAAGGAACTTGAACAATGCATTCCTACATGACCCCTTCCCTACACCCTTTACTGATGAAGTTTTAGATAATGTAGGAGGACAGGAGGTTTATTCATGGATTTTCAGGCTATCACCATATCGAAATTGCTAAGGAAGATCGACATAAGACCACATTTGCAACTGAATGGGGTTCGTTTCAGTACACAGTAATGCCCTTTGGGTTGAAGAATGCACCAACCATCTTTTCTAGTGTGGTGGTCAAAGCATTTGACTTTCTACATAAGTTCCTGGAAGCTTATTTTGATAATTGGACTGTCTTTAGCCTATTGAAAGACCATATTGAATGTTTGAGATTGATGTTAGATAAGTGAAGGAAATGTTAGATTGCCCTGAATCTAAAAAAATGTATTTTCTTTTCACCCCTTGGAGTGCTTCTAGGGCACATTGTGTGTAAGCAGGGATTGTTGGTAGTGTTGTCGCAAGAGTTAACTCTAGGCTGTAATAGAGCTAAGCCTTAGCACATTTTAAATGAAATAATAATTTGTGATTGATTAGTCATATGAGGCTTCTAGAACTAGGTCTGAAACATGCCATTCACTCATTTATAGATCAGAAACGAAGAGGCATGACCTTGTTTTCCTAATTTAATTAAAATAAGGAAGATGGATAGAAGATAGGGGATGAAGGAGACTTAAACAAAGAGTTATGTATCTAATTTCGATAAGTCTAATCTTTATTTCAATAGAGAAATGAAAAATAACTTCGACAGACAAACATGCATATATATAACTTGTAATCTAGGCATAAACAGTCAAGCTACAGGTCTTGTTTTGCTCACAGCATAAACAAAGGAAAAGTTGAACCTAATAGGCTACCCAATAAATTACTATAGAAGAGGTATTACTGAATTAGAGTCATTACAAGATGAATATGTAAAATAAGGAAGAACGAATGAATGTAAACCTGAGAAAACAATATAAGGAAAGACAAAATTACACAGTGACAAGGTATAGAATCTCTTGGCATTTTGTTTTATATTTGCTGAAAGAAATGGCATTACAAACCCAGCCCCCAAAAGGCTCTCGGGTTGTTCCCTCCTCCTCTTCTCATCCAAGAGATATACAATATATAAGTCTTCTTCTTCCTTCTTGAATTATTAAGAAACGATTCGAATTACAAAAGAAATTCCTCCAGAAAGGAACAGGTGTCTCATGATTAGAAACCAGAAATTGTTTAAGGATAAATTCGTGAGTGCGGACACAGACCAATCTCCCCAGATCCACCTGGATCTGGAACAAAACGTGACAGAATACTACTCTTTCCCTAGATCTAAAGTATTGAACGGAC